>LOJH01001569.1:0-47894 GCA_001685095.1 Ellobius talpinus
AAATTTTTTAATAATAATAATAAAAAAATAAAAAATGAAAAAAAATGAAAAAAAGAAAGAAAAACATTACAGAATACTCTGGAATGACACACTCTAGTGAGTTTTCTGGACTTCGGGAGTGGAGGAAGGATCTAAGTAGACAAAAAGCAGCAAATTACTTATAAGACATGCAGATCAAGCCAGCCTGGTTTGCCCAGAGCGACTCTCAGGCCCACACCTATAAGCAGTTTAAAGGAAAGACAAAATGTGTACATACAGCTTGGAGTCCTGTTATTTTTAGAGGGGAAAAAGAAGTATAAAAATATGAATTCTTGGAAAACTCTTTATTCCAGGCCATGAGAGGGCAAATGAAGAGACCCCACTCAGGGAGGGTAACTCACAAAATCCGAGCACGATTTGAGAGGCAAGTTGCACCTGAGCCTTGCAGGAACTTAACCGTCAGAAGGCGGGAATTCTGACACCAAGAAAGTACTCTGAGAGTTTCTGATACTGGTGTGGTTGTGATGGGAGAGGTAGGTAGCTGCCATCCTCACTGTCCCTAGCAGGTTGTCAATGATGTTTCAATATGGATAGCATCTGCCTCAGGAGAAAAAAATTGCAGCTGGGAAGTCCTCACGCAGAAGATCCTCCGAAGCATGAACTTAAGCAGGGGAGGGTAGAAAAAGAGCCCTCTTCACAATTATAAACAGTATAAAACTTAGGCTTTGTTTGAATAATTACCATCAAATATCTTCCTCTCCAAGACATTCAGCAGACAATTTACCAACTATGTAACATACTTTCCCGAAAACACCATCTTTATTTAACTCAAAACAAAATATCAGTTTTAATTTGTTTCTCTCCAATTTCTTCAAAGTTTTTATTTCACATCAACAGAACCAGCTGCCTCACTGGGAGTCCACAAGCCCACCAGATGCAGTCTGACCCTTGCATTTGTACCCTTAGTGTGTGGATTTCTTAAGTAACATCTCTATAGAGTGTCCACCCGTCAGTGATTGGCACATAAGTCTAAAACATAACTCAGTACATTGGAGCTGCCTACAAACCCAGCAATAGGTGCCTGAGGCAGAAGGATTGCAAGTTAGGGCTCTGGCACTTTAGCCAATGCAAAGCAAAGAAAACTTAAAAAGCAAAGCAAAACCGGGTGCAGTGGCACATGCCTTTAATCCCATCTCTTGAGAAGCAGACACAGGTAGATCTCTCTGAGTTAAACGCCATCCTGGTTTCCATAGGAAATTCCAGGACATTCAGGATGGCATGGTGAGCTCCCATCTCAAAACAAAGCAAACAAAAGCAAAACAAATCAAGAAAACAAATAATAAACAAACAGGCTCACCAATGAAAATCTCAGAGTTCCACTGAGCCACGAGCCTGGCTGAAGAGCTGAGGCTACTAGAGGTGTTGCCAGGGGTGGTTGCGGACGCCCAAGTTCCCAAAAGCAGCCCACTTACACCTGCTCGGTCTTGGCTAGTTTCAAGTGTGTCTCCTTGTGCTCTGTGCTCAGAGAAGCCTGACAGGGAGGAGCATGGAGTGTTGGAGACTCTGCTAGGAGAGTGAAGACAGACAAGATTTTGACTTTACCCAGCTAGTTCTCAGACAACAGCTCAGGGCTGGACACGAACGGTCCAGAAAATCAGCCCACACTTGGTCGCAGGTGCTGCTGGCCATGGATATGGTGTCGATCAAGGAAGACGTCAGGCTTGACAGATCTGCCGGTTTCACTAGGGACAAGAAGCATACAAACGTGGAGGGGGGCATGCCACAGACACTCAGGTCAGCCACAGCAAAGCTGCTGGGAAGACCTCTCTCAGGAGACACTACTCCTGGAGCTTTGTTCCCCTAGGAGAAATATCACAAGAGGGCTATTTAGGGGTAAAGCTAAATTATGCTGAAGTCAGAGCCAGTTCTCTGCTGTTTTAAAGGAATCATGACCCAGCTCCATGGTTTGTTTAATAAGGGCTCTGGTAGTACCTGCTAAAGTAAACTCTGCCGTGTCACAGGACAGCCTCATTTTCCAGAGTAACCATGAAGTCTAACCAAAGAAACCTGTAAGACAACTGATTATCCAAGCTAACAGGAAAAAAGGCAATATTCAGAAAGTCTGAGGGTAAATGACAATGTAGGAACTCACCCTTTCCTTTGCCTTCTTGGGAAAACTTAGTTCTCACACAGGTAGCTTAGCCAAAGAGCGAAATCTTGGTCAATTCTTAGTTTCTATAAACATTTAAACTCCTGTTAACTTGGGTACGGTTTTTAAAAATTTGCATATATATATGCACACACACATAATTTTTATCTAGGAGTATGTCTATGTGAATGTATACCACACATGTGCATGAGCCCACAGAGGTCAGGAGAGGGTTTCAGGAGCTGGGGTTACAAAAGCAGATGTAAGGCATCTGCCACAGGTGCTGGGAACCGATCTCAAGTCCTCCACGGGACCAGTGTATGCTCTCACCAGCCCGTGAAGGTTTTGGTACCACCTGTGATAATCAGTCTTCATTGTCCACTTGGTGAGACCAGAAACCACCTAGGAGGCACACCGTTGTGGATATCTGTGAGGGGTTTAATCAAAGAGAAAAGATTCCATCCCATGGAGCTGGGGTCCGAGCCTGGATGGAAAGGGGAAAAGGGAGAAGCCAGCCAAGCACCGATGTCCATTTCTACTGCCCATACAATGAGACCATGACCTGCTGGAAGGCAGAGCAAGCTGGTCCTCATGACAGGCAGCATCTCTGAATAAGCCATGAGCAAAAACACACCTTCCTTCTTTCCTTAGTGGCTTTTTGGATTGTTTTGTCAAATCAAACCAAAATGTAAATAGTATACTATTTTCAACATATACTGATCTTCTGATTTTTGTGGCTATAAATACATAAATAGAAAATGACAAACGAACTTTGCGATATAAACATGTTCCCCAAGTACTAGGTGAGGTCCCAGAAATGACTTAAACACTGTTATCTTTGAAAGGTCTAATCAATCATATTGTGCACATGAAACAAATCAAAAGAACCTATTGATCAGACATATGCATACTGACATTGCTCCTTCAATCACAAGTACACAAGTGAGCACACATCTGATCATGAATGTGAGCATGCATGTTAGCATGCATCTGAGGATCATGCAAGTAACACTGACACGTTGCATGCTAAGCTCTTGATTTCTTTCAACACCGTGTCACAGAATCCTGTTCATTCAAATTTTAATGACTTTTTCCTTAGATCATACTATTCTTTTCTATCAATCTCCTATTTTATAAGAACTTAATTTGTTTATTATGGTATTGTGTGTCAAGATTCCAGACAGTATAGGGTCTTTTGGTGATGCTGGGTTCCTATATTTGATGTTCAAAGTAATTTCAACAAATGATTATAACCCAGACTGCCATTTATTTATTTATTTATTTATTTGGGGTTTCACTATATAGCCCAGTCTAGTTTTGAACTCATGGCCTTACTGCCCTAGTCTCACAAATATAGGGATTGATGACATACATCATTATGCCTTGTCTTTAAAACATTTATATCCTTGTAGAGAAGAGTTCAGGAGGTCCCTGCATGTCCCTCTCCTCATACAGTTTCTCTCTCCTCCTAGAATAGAGCCAAGAGGACTCTGCTCACTATGCTCCTCACAGTTTCTAGGCAACTAAGGAATCCCTCCAGTCTGCTCGCATATGCCCAGTGCACAAGGGGCATCTTATACCTACACGCCTGGCAGGCCCTTCATGGGGAAGCTAGGCACTAATAGCTGGGTGAGGACTGGCTTAAGGGAACCAGAGTTTCAGACAGTGATAACAGATGGCCAGCTGCTGGTCACCTTGATAGGTGAATACAGCCAACATCAATCAGTGACTAATTGTTCACTATATTGTAAGAGTAGAAAAAACATAGGCCTGCATTGGAAGACATTCTAGTTACAGAATCCAGACCTTGGTGAATGTCCAGTCGCATAGATAGTTAACAACAGCAAAATCAGTGTATTGAGATTTTAGGTGGAACTTCCTTTCTCCTTGAAAGCTAACCTTTAAAATCCTCATTGGCTTTGTAGAGAACATTCCGTCTAGGCCAGTTGCAGGATGTGAGTAACTGACAGATATCATCATTTCCTCGCGTGTCCTGAAGCACCGAGCCCGTTTGCCCCCGGCATACAACTTGGCATTTTTCATTTTCCATGTATCTGTTTTTCAGTTCTTGGTCTGGAGACTCTTTCAACCTTCATAGCTGTTTTTATTTTGGGAGGGGGGACTTTGTTTTTCTTGAAGCACTCTAAAATGTCATGATGGGGAACCTCCTTCTCAATCCCCCCAAAGTTAGATCTGAAGAGACCCTCAAGGAGAGCTCACTTGCTATCAGTCTGCACATCTGCAACTTGCTTGCTTGTTGGGATTTGTGGACGCTTAACGATTACCCTCAAGGACAGACAAATTTGCAGGCACACGCTATGTGACCTGGGGCTTCTCATTCTCAGCAGCTTTCCTTCATCCTCTGTTAAAACGAGGACTTTAGACTAAACTTCTTCGTAGAGTGTTGACACTATGAGCTCTGTTTCCAAGTGCGCATTCCTTGGCTGCTCTCGGATGTGTTTAAAGAAGAGCTGAAGAGCATGTATAATTCAGAAAATTACTAAATATTTGGAAACTCTCTTAGGGCAGATGAAAGGACAGTACATCATAAATGTGCAGACTTGATTATCCCAAACCTCCAGCTTTCGGATAAAATACACTGTATTGAAGGCGTTAAAGATACACCCCTCCCTAAGCTAAAAATAAGCATGGAAGAGTCTGAAATACATGCAGAATTCCAAGCCTATCCCCAGGGTCTCTTCTATCACTCTACTGAGATGACAGGTGTAACTTGGTGATCATTCTTCTTGATTTTTTTAGATTGTTTTATTTGTGTATGTTTGTGTGTTGGGGTGTTTCTATGATGTGTGGGGATGGCACACAGCACTTTGTGTTTATGTGTGTGTGTGCATGCATGCACATGTGTGCGTGTGTAGGGGGTCTCTCCATGAGGCGTGTGAATGCGCACTTGGCACACAGTAGTCTCTGTGTGTATTTCTGTGATGTGTGGGAATGGCAGACAGCACTCTGTGTGTGTGTGTGCATGTTTGTGGGGGTCTCTCTATGAGGCATGTGAATGTGCACATGACACACAGTAGTCTCTGTATTTGGGAGTGTGTGTTTCTATGATGTGTGAGAATGGGTCCATGACACACACTTGGAGAAAGTCAGAGGACAACTTCCTCAGAGTTAATACTATCTTTCCACTGAGAGTGTAGGGAGGGAGCGCAGATCATCAGGCTTGTGGAGTGAACACAGTGTGCCATCTCTCCAGCCTGCCATCCTGTCACTGCTTCTTCTGCGAAGGCCCTGCTTCCCCTGCCTGTGAGGACACTGTATTGGAAATGAACACCTGCCAATGTTTCCGCTCATCTCTTAGTTAAGCACCTAAAACATGCGCCAGCGGGAGGGCAATGCAGCTCTCATGGCAACCAGAGCCATGGAAGCTCAGCTCAAGTTTAATGTTATCAAGCATTAAACTCACTGATGGGAACAGAAGTCACTTCTGTCTATCCAAGCAGGTGCACAAACTGCCACCTCTGGAGACCCTTCTCATCGAGGTTTTGTGGGGTTCCTTCCAGCCTCTATACTCCATTTCATTTGACTTTGTCCTCATAAGATGAAGTCCTGATGAAATCCCACTCCAACGATGGCGCCTTCTACCGAAGCATAAAGGACTGGGTGACAGGGAAGGGTTTGGAACCTGAAGAGGGCAGGCCATAAGAGGGATGATTGCTGGTCAGTGGAGGGGTGGTGGCTGGCCATGAAACCCACTGTCATTACTACTCAGCCAGGCCTATCAATCTCTTTACATTCCCTATGCAAGAATATAAATGAACTATTTATAATCTGATATTAGCAAGGCAATTTCTAAATGAATCAGTATGTATCCTTTCAATATATCATCTTTTTCTGGGTTTTGCTTTCAGGGAGTGCAGAGATAAACAGAATATTCAACTGCACCAATTACATCAATCTTGACTTCTGGCATCGCTCATCTCATTTTCATTGGAAAGGTTTCTCTGTATAAAAGTCTTTAACAAATCTTTCCTTATTCACAATGACAACAGCTGTGGGGTGTGGGGGGACATAAAGAAACCCATAGGTATTCTGACAATGACAGCCATAAGCTGAACTTCAAATTATTTTTATCTTACATGTATGACTGTTTTGTCTGCGTTTATGTGTCCACCCTGTGTGTGCCCATGGAGCCAGAAGAGTGTATCTGGTGCCCTGGCATCAGAAGGACAGAAGATTATGAGCTGCCATGCCAGTGCTCAGAATTGACCTGAATCCCCTGCAAGGGTAGCCAAGGCTCTTAATTACCCAGCTACCTTTCCAGCTCACCTTTCAAAAGCACATTACCTCAGGAACAAAGCATTGACTTAGTTGCTTGTGGGTAAAAGTGGGGTATCCTCGGACAAGGAGGAGTCAGAGGTCGTCGGGGAAGTCAGTGAGTAGGGAGATCATCACTAGTTTGAGTGGCTTTAAAATAGTTCAACATCACCTTGTAAGGAAGAAGGCAGGGATTCAGATCTGCAGGGTCCTCAAAACTGGGCTTCAGGCCCCTCACCACTGCCCAGGATCCTCTCATCAGCAGTTACCATGTTAGTAGAATGTAGCCTGCTGATGCTTTTCATTAGGAAAGCAGACCACACTGGCAATGCATCACCAAGAAACGGCCCCAGAGAGTTCACTGCCACTAGGTTCCTGTGAAAGGCAGGCTGTTTTCAGTAGAACTCAGGCGCATGCTAGTCCTGCTCAGTCACAGGACACATTGCCACACATGCATTAGCAGTCACTTCAAGAAGTTCTTTAGCTCCACAATTGAGGCCCTGGTCAAAAGTGATTTATTGTTCTGATTCTGCATGCAAATGGCGTGAAAAGTGAGACAACCTGGAGCCACTGGGATTCTACCATGGCAAATCAAGGGCATTTCCACAGTGTGGGTGCTGCCGGCAAGTTGTCCTGGGCCTTGCATCTGGCTCTAGGGAGATGGGGAGAGAGGAGGGAAGGTAATGTGTCACTTTAATTGTGGCATTATTACACAAGTCACACTTGCAATGACAATTGCTTTCATGTGGGCTAAGCTTAGCAATAAACCCACCAAAATCTCTCTCCTGTGCAGAATTTTGAAGACTCTGGTATCAGTGTAAGAAAGCAAGAAGAGCAGAGTAGCTTGGAAGGAGACAAGAATTGTTTACTGTAATTGTAACAATAATCATTATTTATTAGTTACCTACTTTGTGGTAGGAAGGGAACTAGCCCAGATATGCTGGTTTTGTGGTGAACAAATGTTTGGTCATGATTAAGGAAACACATCTGGGAGCTCTTAACTGCAAGCAAACACAGCACAGGGCCAAAGCGTCTCTCATACTAGGAAAGCAACGTCTTTGGCCTCTACAGTTAAGAAGCTTGGGAAGTTTCAGTTCAGTGCTGGGAGCCCCTCCTGATTTCTCTGGCTTTGTATTTCTAACAGCTGAGCACACACACACTGGCTGTTTCTTTTCTATTTCCTTTCGGTTAAAGTTAAAACTTAAACAGAGTAGCTTTGCAGAGCTATTCATTGTTTGCTGGGTAGGGGCTAACATCTTAATGGCTTTCTGTAAGTGACTGGCTTTGCAAATTCTGTTTGTCCTTCCCACTTGACCCCTGTCCTGACCCAATGAGATGAGTGACTATCTCTAACCAGTAGAAAGCTTGCCCATCCCCAGGGGAAGCAAGTGGCCCTCTTAGCTCTGGAACCGGGACTTATCACCCTCAGACTAGAGAGTTCTTTTCATAGTGCTCTCTCAAAAAGAAGAGCAAACACCCCAAAACTGACACTACTAATCAATGGCCTCCAGGAACTTGATAGCATTTAAAGTTGCAGCAAAGACAGAGTCTCTCATAGGGCTGCGGTGTGTGAGCTGCTGTCTGCTCAGCTAGTCAGGGGTCAGTGAGGAGGAGGCTACAGCTGCTTACCACAGGCCAAGGCTTCCGGAAACTCCCCCAACAGCATGTCTCTCACAGTGCAGAGGATACCCAAGCAGCCTTTAAGACAGTCTGCACCCTACCTGGCAGCTGTCTTCAGGAAATGCTAGACTCTAACCTACCCACTCTTCTGGCTGTTTTACTCTGAGCATGCATATGACATGACTACTTCCTGTGTTGGCACAAAACTCTGTGAGCCAGGCCATCCCTGAAGCACATTGGGCCAGGCAGGAGCTGAGCTAAGAAGGTTTCTGACACTTCCAACAAACTCCCGGAGGTCTTCCTCCAACACGCTTGTTCAGTTAATAGCATTTCTGAAAATGAGTAACTTAATGTTCTGATAAAATGTGTGTGGGGAGTGGGAAGGTGACATCAAGACCTTGGGCACATGTGACTAAATGCAACAAGGGACAGACAGTCTTGCCAGTCAGTCCAACCCTTACTTTTGCACCAAGAGATGCCCAAGGCTCTGGACTTTATACATCCAGCAATGCATCAATGAGAGCCCAGAATGACTTAGGTTCAAGAACAAAACAGTGTTAAATAGTTCTTTCCTGGCTCTCTCCTTGCCTCCTCTCTCTTCTGTGCTTTTCGTATCTTTAGTTTTACACAAATGCATGCTCTTTAGTTTTCATCACTGTGACCAAACACAGGAAGGAACTCACACTTAGCCTCCAGCCTCGGAGGCTTCAGTCTGTGATGACACGGCTCTGTTGTTCCTGCCATGGTGACACAGACCATAATGGCAGGGAGCATGTGGTACAAAGCAGCTCAGTTCATGGCAGCCAGGAAGTAATGAAATTGAGGAAGGAAAAGAACACTGCCTACACTGCCTACTTCTTCCAACTTGGTCCCATCTTCTAGCTTCTTCTGTCTCCTAATAGTGACCTCACACTGACTCTACCCAAGGAGTGGTCCATGGAGTAGGTCTCTAGCCACACAGCCTCACTGTCCCAGAAACGCTCATCTGATTATCATTTCGGGCAGGGGCAGACCTTCACACACAAAACTTTAGGTGAGACATTTCCTATTTAACACATAGTAATAGAGTAAGGGGGTGAGATGATCCAGTAGTGGGCATAGGACCTATCTCTGGTGTACAGGGGCCTGCAGCTAGCTCACCTGTAAGGGTAAGCTTGGGAAGGGGCCAAATGTACTCTGCTCTAAGAGAAGAGGAAGCCTGGCTATGGTCACACAAAGACCCCAAAGCAGGAGTAAAAGGTGCTGAGGGTTAGTCATGGTTCTGGCTGCTGTAAGATGCTGTCACCTCTGTGAACTCCAGGTTTTGATTTTACAAAGCATGGATGGAGTGTTTCCTTATCCTTCCAGGATGAAGACACAGCTGTGCATTCATATCTTGGCATCGACAGCCCAGCCCTACAGCACCAAGCTCTGCATACTAACTACCATCATCTTCTGGGAAAGGCCAGCTAACAGCAGGGCCACTGTCATAGTTGGAATATGGGAAACAGTGCCCAGAGACCTGTGTGCTAAAGCTTTGGCCTCAGGGTGTCAGTATTAAGAGGTGCTGAGGAGCTTTAAGAGGTGGGCCTCAGGTTATGGTGATGTGACCTCAAACAATATAGAGGAACCCCAGCCTGTCCTTCTCCTATTGCCTTTGTTCCCTGTCCCTCTTAATTTGTGACAGAAGCTTGCACCATAACATCACTGAAGGTTTAAGGTACTAGGGTCATTTGATTCTGGCTTCTATCTCCCTCAAACTGAACTAAATCCTTTACTCCATATAAGTGTGGTAGTGCATTCTGGTAATCCCCATATACTCAGTAGGAAGATCAAGCTTAGGATTATGAGTTCAAGGCCTGCCTGGGCTATATGGTTAGGTCTTATCTAAAACTATGCAGGGCTAATGAAACAGCTGAGGAGGTAATGGCACTTGGCATCAAGCCTGAAAACTTGAGTCCCATCACTAGGATCCACATGGTGGAGGAAGAGAATCGAGCTCTGAAAGCTGTCCTCTGGCTTGGGACACACCTGTGCTATGCACCTACAGACTATGCTCCCCACACCCACACAATAAAGAAATAAATCTAGTAATTTAAAGGAAGGAAGGGAGGAAGAAAGGAAGGGAGAGTGGAAGGAAGGGTGGAAGGAACAGTGGAAAGGGAGGGAGGGAGGAAGGAAAGAAGGAAGGAAGGAAAGTAGAAAAGAGCCCTTTTCTCTTTACCAATTAATTTCTTGAAGCATTTTGCTATAGTAACATTAAGGAAGCCAATACAATCACTATGGAAGGAAGACCCAAATCCTCCCATGTTTGTGGGTAGGTGAAAATCTTGCAGCTTGGGAAGATGACTAGAATCCACCTAGGCACAATCTACTTTCAACTGCAGCTTTACCAGAAAGATGGATAGTTTTGGTTATCCAAGCACAACTGTATTTTAGTAAGGCATGTTCTCGAGGGTGAAAGGGAGCAACTTAGACAAGGAAAGACTCACACAGTGGATGGGTGTCATGCTGGGTTTGGTGCAAGGCTGATGCTCTGTTACAGCGTGCTGAGTGGGTACCAGGAAAGCCACATATACCCCTGGAGTCCTTCAAACCATATAAACCTAGCAAGGTCTGTGGCTGAGGATACCCTCTATAAATGCTGGGGTAACAGGTTGTATTTTCACATCAGCTCCTAGGAAACGCCAGCCGTGTTCAGAGAGCAAAGGGAGCAACCATAACAACAGCAAGGCTTCACTGAATGATAGTAACTAAAACTTCTGCGGATGAAAGCAGGTGAGAAAGAGAAGAGAAAGTGAGAGCTCTGGGAACGGATGGGCTTGTATCTCTGAGCTTATTAACCATGTGCCTTGGCTGGGCTTCCGTCAGCGAGCCAGTGCCCAACAAATGGTGCCATCACTGCTATGGCTAGGCACAGAGCTTGTGGCTTTCAGGACTGAATAGCACCTCAGGGCCTCACAAGCAGAGCTAGGGTGGGGAGGAGCTGAGCAGTGTTGGCTGCTGTGTGTGCATTCTCAGCTCGCACCTCACATGGAGCTAAGGCTAAGTCATTACTCTTACTTTCACAGAGAGAAAGGGAGTCTCAGCAAGCCTGAGGGTGAGACAGAAGGTAACACAGCCCATAGCTAACAGGGAACACCTCAGCCCACTTTTTCTGTCAGTGACTGAAGCCAGAAGTCTTTTCACTCTGCCACCTGTCTCCCTTAGCCACAAGCTTCAATGACCAGAAAAACAGGGTAGACACACTAGGCTCCTTTTGTCCTCTCCATCATCCTGAGTAGTAGCTAAACAAACACCATGGCAGCCACTTGCATCCATGGCGCCATTCTCCTTAGAGGTGAGACATCACAGAAGTCATGACAGACAGGAGCAAATGAAACTTCTGCTGAGTTACTTGTGACAGAAAAATGAAAGAAACCTCTTGTTGATAGGCAGAGGCCCGGGAGTGTATTCAAAATCTCTATAAGGTGAAACAGTCAACCGTTTACCCCCCTTTTCCCCTAAACCATTACTTCTAGGTGAGGTGAATTCCCATGTGTAGAAATACTTCAAGAAATGAACAAAGAAGGAACGATAAGATCAGAACAGCACCACTCACCCTAACAGACAGAGGAGGTGAACAGCAAGCACGGGGGCTGCTGCTGGGACAGACAGGAAGCCAGCCAGGGAGCAGGCACTGCCCTCTGCAGCCCATGCAACCTGAATGAGAGTAAGTGTCATAGTCCAAATACCAAGTGACGGGAAACACAGCGGCCAGAGAAGGGTGGGCACTGCATGTTGGGAACATGTCAGGCACCAGTTCAACTGTGAAATACTACAGACGTGACCTGGCTTCTTGCACAGACAAAGTGCAGGAGATAAAAAAGGATGGGCAAGTGACAGATTAAAGAGAGGCGAACGAGGTTAGTAAAAACAGGGATGCTATGTGTAGCAGCAATACATACATATGGATATGTGTGTATGGCTATCGCAAATACACTGGGATTTAAAGGGCATAGAAACATAAAAACAGTTTACTGTGAGTGTCAAGATAGTGGTTCCTTCTGTGTGGGAGGTCAGGTTTCATGGACAGTGGGTCTCCTTGGCATCTGGAGAGCCTAACTGCTGTCATGTGTGGGGGGTATGACATTTCATATGTAGGTTATTGAGGACATGTATGTAGCTGACCCCTTTCCCTGCTCACAGAGTGTCTCTAAGTACAGGGTCCTGAATGAGTTAGGCCTGTCCCCTGGTGTGGAGTGCATTTTACAGGAGAATTCCTTTCAAAACCTGGCTTTTTTTTTTTAGATGAATGCCCTATGCCCCTGTCATAAGAAAGGACCAATTGCATCTTGGCTAAACAAGGGCTGGAGACGGATGTCAAAACATACCTGCTTTTCCCCTCTTTGTTTCATTTTCCTTGATTTGGGGTTTTACTGTGTATCTAGGCTACAGCTAACAATCTTCCTTTGCAATGGCAGGTGGTGGAACGTGAGGTTGGCGGTGCCATGTCTGATGAGGGTATCATTTTCTCCATCACAAGCCCTTCCCCAGGAGAGCATCCAGAATACAGTCTTCTTGCTTCCTCTCAAGCATGAGATACTCTTATTAGTCCCACCTTGGATAGTGTAAACAACAGCCTCTCCTTTGCAAGGCTCTTCCATACAGTGACAAGTCCCCTGGTCATCAACATGTATTGCCTCTGATGGACCCATAGGGCTCTCTAGATCTTTCTCCTGAAGACTGATCTTCCATATTGTTCCCACCCCACAGCGCTCCTGCCTTGGTGATACCTCCTTGGGTAACAGCAAACCACTGTTTGCTGGGGCACTGTGCACACATGAGCTCTCTCTCACTCTGGTCCCATGGATAGATATAAATGCTAGACAGCATGCCAAGAGACATTGAATTCACTCTTGCTCCTCAGCAGTGCTGCAGAATCATCTGGGAGAGTTTCAAGCATATTGATATCTAGGCTTCAGTCCAAACTAATGGAAACAAATGAACTCCTGAGACCTGGCCCCAGGAATTCTGGGTGGAGATCCTGGCTGGGATGAAGCAGAGATGGCTAGCCTAGCTGCTGTCTTTGTTGATCTGGACACAGTTTGTGGTCCCGTTTAAGAGGTGTGTGCGTGTTTTCATGAATTTCTACCATTCTCTCCCTATCTAGTTACTCCTGCCGAGTGTGGTTCCAGACACCACCGAAGAGTCTGTGGGGTTCTACCCTGCCTGAGGAGTGATGTGTGAGGGAGCCTGAGCCACCATGTGGAAAGGGCTAGGTCAGAGACCTGGCGCTGTTACCTATGTGAGGTGCAGCCTGGTTTGTAGGTGGAATGGCTGGCACCACAGGCATGCTGCAGTGAATCACCAGGTCTACAGAGATACTTGGGAACTCTAGAATCCTGCATCTCCCTTGGAGCTACATAACCCAGACCATCTCTGCCCTAGATCTGTCCCGGGTATACCATCTTTTAAATACTTTTTCACGACTTTTCCCAAATGGATTCTCTCAGCAGGGAAACTGATTTTGTAGTCACATGAATTCAATAAAAAGAACATGGAAGACTTATGCACACACACTCGCATTCCAGGTATTTATATTCAGATTCTCACTCACTTATATACTAATGTGAATGAGATAAAGAAGTTATTATTGTTGGCTACTCTTGATATGGTTGCCCTGTGTACACACGCAGGGACACTGACTGTAAGAATCCACTGTTTACATCAGCAAGGTAGTCACTGATGGGAGGGACCTCCACATGTCGCATCTGTCTCACATATTGGTGTCATGTCAGTCATTCCCACTAGGACAGCTCTTCTTGGCTGTCACTAATAACTGCCAGCCCAAATGCAGGAGAGCTAGAACGAGGGCTGGCTGAAGCGGGGTACAGCCCAGATCTCCAGGAGTAGACTAAACAGAACTCAGCTTGCCTAGAACTCCAGCCCCCCACTGGGCCTAACCCCTAGTCGTCAAGACCTCCATCCTGACTGGAATTAAATCGGTATTTTCGGCTTTGCAGCCCTTCTTGAAAGTGTTCTGTATTTGCTGAGTTGGTTCTTTTGTCTTCTTAACTACACCATTTTTACTGGAGCATCTATACTGTGACTAGTGAACATGAAACATGAAACCTTTCACAGACCCATTGATTTAATTCAGAGGTGATAGTGGACCATGCTAGGCAATAAAGAGTCTATGAAAATGACCTTTCTAAGTGAGGGGAGCTTCTGCTGCTGAGGGTCCAGACTCTCATAGGATTATCGCATAAGGAAGAAGTAGTCCTCCTCCTCCTCCCTGTCACTATAAATAGAATGACTAAGTATTAAAATTCTTGGTGAATCAAGGTTATCGCATTTACCATTGTTTCTTGGTCACAGTGTGGTGATGTCATGTAGGACCTGGCTATAATGTTGTTCTGGCTCCCATGGCTATACTATTGATAGGTAGGCTTCCCTTGGCAGGCATGCCTTCAGGTTGGTTTTTTTAGAATTGATGTCGTCTCAAGAAATGGCTGGAAATTTCTAAAGATGACATATACCATGTGATTCTCAATTTCATTGTTGGGTGTGGGCATATGTGGGCATGCACATGGGTTTTTGGAGGCATGGTTGCCACAAGGCCAGTACTAAGCTTCTCATGATGGCCTTTGGGTAACATCTCCACACTAGAAACTAGTTCCCCAGTGCCTCTTAAGAGTCGAACGGATAAAGATTTGAAAAATGTATTCATACGTGGGATGCCTCAGGACAAGAACAAAGAGCAAACCAGAGATCCTGTGACAGTATGGATGAACCCCACAAAGGCTGATGTGCTAAGGGAGTCAGACTCTAAAGGACCAGACTGGAAACTCCCATGAATAGTGAAGGAAGGTCAGGGACAGTCCATTCATGAACTGGTTAGTGACCTGGGGACTGGATCTACAGATAACTCCATTTGGCTGGCTCTTCTCATGATAGTGATATATAATCTATATCACACACACTATCTATTATATGCTCTCTATATGAAGCTTCAATTATGTTAAAAGCTGCAGTGAGCAAATTAAACAACAGGGTGGTATTTAAATGAAGACCCTATGAACTCTGAGGCCCATAGACAGGTTCATGTGTGAGTCAAGGGCAGTGTCGGGCACCTGGACACTCAGCAACACCCCTAGCTTCTTTCTAGGGTTTAGCTCAGTTTTCCAAGGAAGTAACTTAGCATATTTAGCTTCTCACCCTACGTAGATTTACTCTGGGTTTTCCTAGTCAAAAGTGCTTTGGTTTTTCAGTTCAAGCGGAAATAGACTGCCAGCTAGCAGTCCTGAGATTTTAATGCATTGTCTTTCATGTTCACAACCAAATGTGGGAAATTAAACAATTGGCACACTCATGGCTGTAGCACCCGCATCAGGTATAATCTGCCAGGTGATGTATAGACTCAGGGACACGGTGGTCCAGACAGTATCCAGTCTCCATTTAAGAGGCTGTGTTTTCTCCTGTGTAATGTAGAGCTAGAGCTGTAAACACCCAGGAACAATTGGTTTTGTTCAATCTATTTCTGCACTAAGCTTGTTAGCTTTCCTAAGTTTTCTGCTATCTTTACAGTTTCCTTCTAAAATTATGAACACAGGAGCTGGGATTTTGGTATTTTTTTCAACACTAAGTGGTCACCTGGTATGCTCAACCGTTTTTGGTTGACACAGTCATTTCAACACAAAAATGGCAATATTCACTGCCCCTGGCAACCCAAATAAACAAAATTGAGATCTGAGGCAACCTATTAAAATTAACATAGCCCACTCTGTTTCCTTCAGATAGCCCTCGTGGTCTTGGGAAGCAGGAAGACTTTAAGTGGGGAAAGATGGTTTTGTAGAGAGACTGGAAAAGTTATGGAAAGGGAAGAAAAAGAAAGCACTCTCGGTCGCCATTTAAATGCAACCCCACAAATTCTGGATCACAGGTCAAGTCTATCCCAGTGCCTACTCCTATTTCCTTTTATTTTTAAATGTCTTTCATTTATTGTTAATGAAGGTCGTAGGGGCACGGATGTCATGACACTTATGTGGAGGTCAGAGGACAACTTTTTGAATTGTTCTCTCCTTCCACATTTAAGTGGATTCTAGGTACCAAACTCACATCACCAGGCTTGCACTACGCCATCTCGGTGTTTGGGCACCTACTCTGATAAAAGAAAAAAACTTTGTTGGACACAGCTACACTCAGACCATCTGCGTACATGCCATTTGTGGCCACCTCTCCACTGCGACAGCAAAGACGGAGGGAGAAGCCATGAGACCCGGCTGGAACACTAAACCATCACTATCTGGCCCTTCATGGCCAACATTTAGAACTCTGATTGAAAGGAGAACACTTTGATTTCAATTTTCATTTTTAAATCTGAGGAGCCCATGGGCATTCTCATGGTGTGAGGAAGTTAATATACTTTTACTGTGTTACCAATCATTATTATTAATCTACCACCAGACCAGGATGCTTTCACAACACTGCAGAGTACACTGGGAAGGTACACAATGAAACACAATCTCACCTTGCCATGGCTTTGCAGAAGACTCACACCAAATGGGGAAACTTCTAATGCTCTCCCCTCCACGCTAGCCGTTCATATTACTCTAGCTTTGAGAATCCTATTCTGCCCTGTGCTCGTGTCCCATGGCTCTGAAATCCAGTCAAGTGTCATATTGTGCATCTTGGTGGCAGGACCACAATCTCAGGATCAATCAAAATCAATAAACGGATGAAGGAGCACATGCCTCATGCTTTGAAGCTCTTTACCAAGCTAATCTTTATAGTGACATGAAACAGGCATTGTCTCTGCGGTAGCAAGATAGGGAAATGAGGCACAGAATGGCTTTACCCAAAGTCACATAGTTAGCTACAACCTGTATTAGGACAATTCTTATTCATCATTAAAAATCATACTCCAGCAAAAAACCGAAAAAACAAAAAACCCCAAAACAAACAAAACAAAACAAAAACAAACAGCAAGTGGTTTTGTTGTTTATTGGTTCCTACAAAAGGCCAGTTACATCAAACTTCCAGGGTCAGATGAAACTGTCAGCAACTTCTGACCCCAAAGGGGAAATAACCTCAGACCAGGTCAAAGCACATAGGCATGGGTGCATTCCAGTGCAATCTCACACCCTGAGCAGGTAGTGGGCCACATTCTGTAGTATAATGACCCAGGTCAGGATGGTGCCAGGACCATCAGATGTTATTATTCTGTGTGCCTGACAGAACTGGTGTACTGGGAGAGGAAGAGGCAGAGTCTGGGGACTCTTATCTTCAGAAGTAGCAAACATGGCTCAGCCATAAGCGAGAAGCTGTTCTCAGACTTCTTTCCCATCCTTGTTAGCTAATATCAAATTCCATTATTTTTGGCTGAACCTGAAAATTCGAGAAATTATCCACCCTGATCTAACATCCCATCTCCACAACATAGGACCAGCTTAGGAGGTAAAAGAGGAACAATTGGTAAGATGTAGGCTATGGTCGTAGACCATGAGGGAGAGGATCAAACTGTCGGGTAGAACAGAGTGCTGTGTTGTGTCCACATCCTCTCCAGCTAATTTTGAATAAGATGCATTGGAAGTCTGAGATGTCAACGCGAGGTGGGGGAGCGCTAGAGTTGGGGATGGGGGAGAGAAATAAAATCCCAGGTTCACTCTTCCCAGATGTGCATGGCATGCACAGCAGAAGCCAGGCACAGCTGCACATTGATAAGGGCTGAGATGCATCTGTTCTGTAGTTCTGTAAATCTATACCTCAGCTTTCACAAATCCGTCTCAGTCCTCTGCGGCCCTGTGGCAAGCTTTTGGTCACATGGGGGAATGTGTGGACATGATGTGTGGTCCTGTGCTAACACAACACGGAAGGTCAGATGGTATAGCTTCTAAATATAGAAAATAAATGCAGACTTAGAGCAGGGGCCCGACTGAGATGCCGGAGGCGGCAGTTCATCAGAATCACGGGCATGAAGACAGCCATCAGCATGTCCCTTTCAACACCCTGAGAAGGAATGTTTCCTGATACTCTGGTCATTCAAAGTTTTAGGATATGAAGATAAAACTCATCTCCTCGGATAGAAACAAGATCCTTAGGGTGTAGTGTAAACCACATGCTACCCCTGGAAGTCTACCCGGGTTCCGTGTTCCTCCATTAAGTCAATCCAAACTTAGAACCTTAGTGCTACGTTAGGAGACTGAGACATAGCCCCTCCCCCAATTTTCAGCCCTTTGGAGTTTGCAATGCAGTGGCAAAAGTGAAGTAAGCAATGGCAAAGTCCCCTGAAACTCTTCATAGTGCAGAAGCACAAGCAAACGATTAAGAGGAAGCTTTCTGCTGCTTTGCCTGCTAACACCCCTCATCAAGGAGGCCAGCTGCATCGCTGCGTGCTGCATCATTGCTTGCGGCATCACTGCTTGGTGGGCAGCTTGCTGCCTTTTTCAGATTCTGTGAGAACACGGAAAGGAGTGGGAGAAACAAGCCTACATCCTGGCGGCATATGTGTCCTGTGCATGAGTAGTGATTTATCTGTCCTTTGACCTGAATGGTGAAGACATCCTGAAAGAGCTAGGAGAAATAAACGTGAGCAATAGACCAACTGTAGAAATGAAAGTCCACCTGAAGACCCTTAGAAATGCCAACCTAATAAATAAAGAAGGCTAGCCATTTAAATTCCAGTCAGGCTTTATGCTGGGCAAAGAGACCCTGGGGAGAGTTCACTCAAGTGGAAATTGAGCCACATGCTCCACACACTGTGTACACCTGGGTGATGGATGCAGGAGGAGACTGGAGAGCACTTACGACCTCTGTAGCAGCTCCAGGATAGTTAGCTCTCTGCTGTCTATCTTTACAAACGTTCCCATGGTGTCCATCTTTAATCTGATGCCATTGCTTCTCTGATTGCTAAATGATCATGAGCTTCTGTGGCCCAGTGATGGCCAGCCCATCTCTTCTCGGGACTCATCCAGGCAGAGTCTCTGCCTGTTTCCATAGGATCAGGCACCAGACACCTACATGGCAGCTTCACAATGCTCCCATTAGTGGTGTCTCCTTCCTGGCATACTTCCCCACTCCTCAGCTGTAGCTTCCCCCATATCCTCACATACACCCCTCCCGTTTAGACTCTCAGCGTGTGTTCTAGGAACCCCAAACTCAGGAACTATCTGTTGCACCCTGGATACTTTTATTTCCTTCCTGACCTGAGATATCCCCCTGCCTTCCTTGCATGATGGAATGCTACCAAGGGTTTGAAATGCCTCATTTAGAAGGCAGGCAATGCACTGAGATGCTGTGCCAGCCACTGATGCAGGGGATTTCCAAAATGGTTCTCTTGGCTGTTCACTTGACAATCTGATTTTATAAGGAATACTGACCATAGTGAAGAGTTCTTAGTTGACTTGGGACTCAAAGAAACTAGACCCACAAAACTGTCCCACCAGCCCCATTTGCAGTTGCAAATAGTTACTAAGTAACTAAGTACTGATTTGAAATGGTCAGAACCCTAAATCTCAGCAGCTTCCACAGACTTCAATACACACACTGAGCTCTGAGTTCCCTACAGAAAATCTTTACAATTTGATAGCCCATCAGTACCAATATTTTATTGAAATACTATGGGTTTTCCTTCTAATCTGTGATTAGATCCATGAAATTTCTGCATATAACTTAATTTACACTTAATACTTTTCCCCCTGGGAATGAAACTATAATTTTCCAACATGTCAGCAATAAGATATAATCCATTGGAATGAATGGAGTTAAAAATTTCAATGTACCCTTATTTAATAAAAAGCATTTTAAACTCACTGGGCTTCATAAGATGGTAAGAAAACTCTTTAAAATCCAATAAGGATGGGAGTGTTGTAAGAGGAATAAAATTTGAATGGCTTTCTGGAATAAATTCAGAATTTGAATATAATATTGAGGGTTACCTGGCCAAATCTATAGGATCCCTCTGAGCTTTGAATCATATTAAGAAATATTGCATGGCCTTACTGTGGCCACAGTGAGATGCCTTCAGATCCAAGATGGCTTTGACTTTACTGGGTCTTTTGTGGTTCCAATACAAGCTTGGTTGTATTTTTATCTCTGTGAAGGATGTTAATGATATTCTGATAGGGACTGAACTGACAATTTTTGTGGGTGGTGTGAAATTCTCTTAATCCATGAAGAAGGACATCTTTCCATTCATTTGTGTCTAATTTATCTGTTAACACACTATGCCTTTTGCTTTGAACTCTGCCACCTCATTTACAGCTATGCATTTATTCCCAGTAATTACTCTGAGCAGGATCTCACAGAGCACAAAGTAGATGGACATGGATTGAATAGAGCCCAGAGCTAAGACCACACACTGCCAGGAGCGGACCTCAGCAGAGAAGCCAAGGCTACACTGGAAAGGACAGGCCCTGTAGCAGGCTATGCTAGGACAGCTGCATGTTCACATGCAGAAAAATTAAAGGAGCCCCTACCTCTGCCACCGTACAAAAGCTGGCTTAGTGGAGCAAAGCCTTCGTGTAAGACATGAGAGTCTGGGACTCCTAGAGAAGAACATGAGGGAATACTTCAGGACACAGCCTGATTGAGAATCTTAAAATACATAAACATACCGCACACACACACACACACACACACACACACACACTGAAACAAAGGCAAAATGAGACAAAACCAAGAGTTTCTAGAAGGTGAAGGGAACAGAGAGCAGAGTAAACACAATGTAGTATGTGGGAGGTAAGTAGTACAAAATGTTATTTATTCCTGAAGTCTGCCCCGCAAGTAAAGATCTACTGTGGCATTAACTTGCTGCTAATGAAAGGTACCATATAATGTCCTTTAAGATGTACTTGCGATGCTTATTTGCTACTACCTAATTGTGCCAGCCAAAGATCCTAACAGGTATTTGACAGCAGCAGGTCATATAAAAGAGTATAAGAAATCTGGGCTGTTGTATAGAAAAATCATTCCAAATAAAGCAAATTAAAACTGAGCAAGAGAAGAGAACCATGACTCTCAAAGGCAGATGTGCAGATGACCAACTGCTGTATGCAAAGGAGCTCAGCATCATTAAACATGGGGGAAGTGTCAAGTAAACTACAGAGAGATGCCACACAGTCACAATGGTTGCCACCAAAAGAAAAAAAATTGAAGATAGCAAGTTCTGATGAGCTGTGGAGAGCAGGGACTCTTAGACACAGCTGGTGGGCATGCACATTAAATCAGCTGCTGCTGAATACTAGGAACTCCTCAGGAAACTAAAATAGAGCCATGCTGTGGGCTGGTAACACCACCACTGGATGTCTGCCCAAGGCAATGGGGTCAGCTACCTCAAAGACACCTGTGTGATGCCACTGTCACTTTCCCAGGCGCCAAGATGCAGAACCCACCTAGGTGTCCACCAACAAATTGAAGAAGAATCTGCAGAAGACAATGGATGTTCTTCAGTTAATAACAAAACAGGATCCTGCCTTGTGCAACAGCACAGATGAACCCTAGGATATTGTGAAGCGAGGTGAGGCCAGCACAGGAAGAAAAGAAGCGCACAGTGCAGCTCACACAGGGACTCTTAAATACATAGTTTGGGAAGCAGAATGTAAGCTGGAAGGGATGGTGCATACCTGGAGTGTCATGGAACCTGTACATACATACCTCATGCACACCTCGTGTATACCTCATGACACCTCATGCATGCTTCATGCACACCAGGAATCTTGGCAGCACAGGGAGAGGCTAAGGCAGGAGTATCTCTTTCAAAGTCAGCCTGGGCTACATAATGAGACCCTGTCTAAAACCAACAGACCAAGCATACATCCAATCATATAAATAAAAAACAAAAATTGGGCAGTGGTGGTGGTGCACGCCTTTAATCCCAGCACTCAATAGGCAGAGACAGGTGGATCTCTGAAATTGAGGCCAGCCTAGTCTACAGAGCCAGCTCCAGGACAGCTAGAGTTCACAGGGAAACACTGTTCCCAAAAAGCAACAAATAAAACAAAAACAAACAAACAAACAACCCCAAGCCAAACCAAGCAAAACCAAGAAGAAATAAAAAGGAGGAGAATGGCCATCAGAAGTTGGGGTGCTTACCAGAAGATAGAGAAGGATGGAATTGCTGTGCACCCAAATAAAACCTAGACAGACCAACAGGCAAAGCAACCTGCAGCAGTCTGGCCAGGTAACTACAGATGTGGACACGATGAACTGTCAAGGGGCGTAGAGCAAGGACTGAGCTCTCAACACCACACACAAAAAAGCTCTGACGCATTGACTTCTGGCTACTGGGATCTACCAGCCCATTTTCTTAAGGATCTCTTTCCTTTCTTCGTCCATGAATATCCTATAACCAACACTTTAGAAATTAGTGCAGGAAACCAAGTATAAAAGACCCTATAAGCGTAGTTCTGAGGTGATGCGGAATTAGCAGGCACCAAACAGAAAAACGCGGGGTGACGGGGAAAGATGTTTTATCTCAAGGCTACCAAAAGGGTAGCTATCAATTTTCATGACGTAGTTTCAATGGTGTTATGAAGACAGTTGTATCAGGAAATAGCCTGTGGTACTTGGTCACTGGCCTATGCTCCAAACACACTTTTTGAGATATATTTAAGACCTCTTGCTAAAACTTCCATTTCTCTCAAAATAAAATATTCATGGGAAGTAGAAGAAAGCAAGCCATATAACCACTTATTCTTCAGTATGAGTTATTGCATTGCTTTGATAGTACACTTTCGCAAGTATTCTTTGTTGAGGACTTCTGGAAGAAGAAGGAAGTATGAACTAGATCTCAAAGGACCCAGAGAGCAGTGACCACCAGAACTTCACAATTGAGTCCACAGCTGTATCGAAAAACAAATAGCTAAATTCATAAAATCTGTGGTTTGTTACTATCTGAGTTAGGGATGTTCTAAACATACAGATTGTGGACCAGAAAACTTTGGTTTCTGCCTGTGGGGACCATGCCAGAGGAGTAGCAGGTGGCAATTGAAGTTTGAGGTGTCAGCCCACCAGGAGGCAAATCCCCAATGGGTGACAGCAGCTGCCCCCACCCAGGCAATGGTAGGTTTCTAACTTTTGTTAACCAGATGGAACTGGAGACTTACCTAGCCAGGAAGTAGGGGCCTGCGCTCCAAGACTTGCATCTGGCCATGCATGCCCTATTCCTTCTTCCCATCTTAGACACCTGGCACGTCAACTGGTGATCCTCCAACACCTGCATTTTGAGTGCCACTTGCATGTACACTGTGATGCCCTACTGCGTCTCCCAGACTGCCTTCAGTGTGAACACTGTTCCAGGGCCAGGGCCACCCCACCCCCACCCCCGTAGCAGGAACTGGTTTTCTGCTGCATAGGGCATCCGGCCTACCAGGCTCCTTGGTGGCTGCCAGTGAATGTCCTTTCTTCTCAGTTCTTTTCCCTTCCCCACTAGTGATCTTCCTGTACTCTGATTTCAACCATTTGATAGGCTCCATTACAAATGAAATCCCAGCAACTGTGTTTGTGTAGACCTGTGATGGCATCCCCTGGAGACAGATGCAGGAGGTATGCAAATCTGAGGACAGATTTGGATATACATTGAGACGTTGTTTCAAAAAAAAAATTAAAGGGCTAGGAAGAGGGCCATCCTTAATTCAGTTTCCAGTACCCACACAGGAGGCCACAAGGCTGATGGGGGCAGGAGACCAGGATCCTTGGGGATCCCCAGTCCTCCAGTTTAGCTGAACTGGTCCTAGACTCCACCATGTTTTCACAAATGTTACCACCTCAGCGTTTAGGACAATCTGATAATCCATCATGTATACATACCCGTGATGACACTTACACATCCTGCATTCCTTAGTTCATGGGTACCAAGGTGGCTTCCAGGGTTCAGCCTTTATGATTAAATGTCAGTCTAATCTTTGTTATTAATTTTTTTCATTTATGTTACATACCAACCCTCTCTCTTCCAGCTCCCTCCCTCCAGTCTAATGGGGAAATGTTTTCATTTAAATTGTGTAGCCAGGTAGATATACTAGATGGTGACGTTACAGATCATTTTACAAGGCTTCTTGGTCCCCCACTTTGAAGCCGACTGGAGGTATGCATGTGTCTGTGTGCTGTGTGTGTTGCATAAGAACACAGACGACTACTTCACCCGTCTTTGAACAGTGACCTCCCAGGTCCTTTCCCCTCCCCACCTGATCTTACTGAATGCAATCATATGCACACACAGCTGAAGGAAAGTTACAGTGGCAACTGCAAATCTGTCCCCGTGACATCAACTCTAGCATCTGCTCTCAGAGAATATGTCCCAGAGTAGTAGAACAGACGAGAGGAGCAATAAAGTAATAAATTGATCAACAATAAAACTTGATAATTTCCACTCTTTTATGACTAATTTGTGGCTTCACACGAGGCGCTGACAGGAAGCACCAATCAAGCTGATTGAAATATAAAAACAATGAAGAGCTCAAGGAGGGACAGGGTGGGAGAAGACGGAGCTCTGAGAAGTGATGGAGACCTCTTTAGAATTTAGCTTCCCATGCCTTCACTCCCAGGACCAGATCTGCTTTTTTGTTTCAGAATCCCTTTGAGTTGGGTGGTGGTGGCACACACCTTTAATCCCAGTACTCGGGAGGCAGAGGCAGGCAGATCTCTGTGAGTTTGAGGCCAGCCTGGACTATAAGAGCTACTTTCAGGACAGGCTCCAAAGCTACAGAGAAACCCTGACTCGGAAGAAAAAGATCACTATGAGAGACTTTCTACATTGCAGCGTGTACGGCATTGACATACTCTAGGGCAGCTGGCTTCTGGGAAGGAAGGCTCTGGATTGAGAAAATTAGGTCTGGATAGAGTTGTTCTGTGGAGCCCATGGTGAAATTCTGGGACTCTGATCAGCCACTTAAGGCTTCGTGGGTAGAAAGCAAAGTTGCACAATTGGTTAACAGGTGAAACGTACGTTCACGGCTTACATGTCATTTCCAATGGCAGGAGGCCGCACCAACTTCCAGGCTTCCTCTGAACTGGAAGGGTCTGCTCTGTTTATCAACAGCATGTGCAACCCGGGGTCCCAGAAGCGTGCCTGAAACCAAGCGGTTCTCAGCAGGATTTATACTCTGTTCTGGACACGAGGCAGGTCACCGGCTCAACGTCATGGGGAGGAGCAGATCGAAAGCCACCACGTTCCTCCGGGGGATGTACAGGTAGTAAAGCAGAACCCCCTGAGGTGGGGCAGATGTTCAACACCCTCGTTTGTGCTTACTGATCCTCAGCATCATCACTGCATTACCATAGCCACACCAACGCCACACACTTCCAAATGCTCACGAGGGCAGTTCCCCTGATGGGGATCCCTCCTGGAGGAGAAAGACCAGAAAAGGGATAATCACCTATGACATAACCACATAGCATGGGACACTCTGTAGAAAGTTTTGGTCCTTGCTACGTGTACATAATGTTGCTGCTGGGTCCCGGAGATTTTATTATTTATGCCTATTTTATTTTCAGTCATTTTTCTCTTTTGTAGCATGAGGGATATTTGTCCTGTTTTCAGATACTTGAAGGTCAGATCACCCTGACCTAATTCAATACAGAAACGATACCCATGACTCCCACAGTTAACCATTTCATCCATTGGAAATACCTTAAAAAAATAAGACAAAATCAGGCTATTGGTTTTCAGTATGATCCACTCACAGCTTAAGGAGAGCGCCCTGAAGGGCAGACGCTCACACAGTGGTTGTGGAGAGTCCATCAACAGGAGAGAAAAGGTGTCCTCTGGAAGGAGTTTAGTGGTTCCCAGAATACAAATAAAATGAGCCTGGGGAAGCGGGAAACTAGCTGAAGACAGCTAGGCCGGCTGGATGAGGGGAAGACTTAGGCTCCCAAGAAGCCCTTACTACAGGGAAAGCATCAGAGACTCAAGGCAGAAGACGAAAAAGCAAAACAGTGTGATCAATACAGATACAGCACAGAACAGGAAAGTCTCCTGGAGTGATGCAGGAAGATACTTAGGGATGGAGGAAGCCCCGTCCCCACCTCCATCCAAGGGCGATGCAGACAAAAAGGCTTTTTCTTGTGAATGTAACACTTTGAAATGATATCTTCATATGGACAGAGAGCAGGACACAAGCAAAGAACATGATGGAGCTGAAGTTTCTGGAGTTTGCGTTAGATGAATTTCCATCTAAAATTTCCATTCTGCCACATTAATCTTGGAGTGGGTGGACTTTTTGCATCCGATGCACACTCTTCATCCAATACCGAACATGAGAAAGCCATCTCAGCTGTGGCCCGCATCTGACTATCTTTATTGTGGGCCCAGACCCCCAAAGCAGAGTTAACCCCTATGAAATGATCCACAGTGTTTTAAATACGATTCATGGAGGTTCACCAAGCAGATCACTCCAGAAGGGCAGCAGCAAGGTGGAAGAGCTATTAGCTCATGAGAGGCCCCAAGAGGTGACAGTACTCTCCTGTTTGGCTTATACATTACTTAACCCTGATAGCCTATTTAGCCATGCATACACATCAAAAACGCTTTCTTCTTCCTGATCAGGTATTTACAAAGACTTTAGGTGGATACCACCTTCCTACCTTGTAAGCCCCAGACAGACGGCCTCATGGAAGGGCTGGATTGTGAGCGTTGTGAGCATACAAGCACACGGTCCTTGTTAAACATTTGTCACGCTGTTTAAGTGAGTCTTTCAAGAGTTACAGTGGGTCTGGGCTCTTAGCAACTTTCACTTTCATTAGATGCTCTGGGACAGTGGCCACCTCCTGCTATAGATTGGGATTAAGCTCTAGGTGAGAAGTCTCATAACTCCTTCTCATGTAATCGGAGGTGTCTTAGGGAAAATTTCCCCCCAAAGCTTGCTTTTCCATAAACCAATGCATGCCTTGTCTTAGAGATCATGGGTATCTGTGCTACATGGAAGGGCTATCTATACCTTAGGAGCACAAAACTCTTGGGCTAGGGTGTGTTCAAGGCTCTTGCATGGCCAAAATAAATGGAGTTAGACTTGCCCACATGGGTCAGGCTAGCGCATCCTGCAGAAAGGTTCAGAAGGGGTGTGTCCACTCGTTCCCATGCACACTGAATAGCCACATGCATTGTGTCCTGGACTATTTCTTTCACTCATGAAAATCAAAGAGAACATCTTCCAGAAACAGAGAGAACATGTCTTCGGCCCCAGCGAACACAGCAGAAGCCGATGATAATGACACACAATGCAAAACAGAGATCGTTGACATATAAACTCCCCAGGATGAGGCCAAGGAGGGAAGGGATTCTGAGGGGAGTCCTCTCTCACAGTGAAAGAGCACTCCTGAGCACCAATGCAGTGGGAGACAGAGACAACGAAAACCGTGTCTGTTTGGGCTCTTTGAGCCTCCAATCCTGCCATTTTGTTAGCTTACAAAAAGCCCTTTCAGCTCAGGAGAATGACACAAAACCCCACCAGGCCTGTCACTGCCTCAGAAACTCCCAGTAATGGCTGTATATAGATTTCTTCGACAATAAAAAGAAGAAACTGTGTGGAGTCCCCAACACAAGTCCCTGCAGGCTAGCCTGATAGTTAGGGAGCTCACTGAGACTCAGTCTCTCACACATTTTTTAACTGAACGAGCTGTTTGTTGCTGCTGTTTTTTGAGTCAGTATCTGAAACTCCCTATGCAGCCGAGGATCACCTTTCTATTCCTCCTTTCTTCCGCCCCCTGAGAGCTGGAGTTACAGGTGTATGCTGGTTTATGCTGGGCTGGGGATCAAACCCAGGGCCTCCAGCATGCTAAGCAAGAACTCCAACAACTGAGCTACAGCCCCAGCCCAAGATAATTTTCTGAAAGGTCTTACATTTTAATTGTGTGTGTGTGTGTTGTATGTGTGTGAATATGCATGAGAGTGTGTATGTGTGAGTTATGAGTGTGTACAACAGTGAGCATATTAGTGAGTAGAGACCAGGGCTGGAGCTATAATGGCAGGTGATTATGAACCTCCTGATGTGGGTACCGAAATTGGGTCCCCTCCTGAGATGATGGTTTTAGATGGCGCATCTGACAATATCACAGATGCCAGATCTCACGGGACTCATCAGGAGTGTCTACTCTGAAGAACCGTTGTTGATACAAGCTCACTCTGAGCATCAGTGATAGGAATGGTCAAGGACAGCGAAGAAAGCATGCCCCGGGGAGGTGCTTTTAAAGGGTTTGATGTCCGTCATCTGAAACCGGGTAACTTCCGTCATTCACAGATGGGAAGTGATCTCAAGAAATGGCTCATTTACCGGCTAAAGACCAGCATTCCTCTGGTGAGTAGTTGAAGATTCCTGTGAGAAAACTGATACCTCTGGCATCAAACAGAGAGGGTCAGTGGGCCTTTTTCTCTGAAAGGAAGAGTCAAGGAAAGAGTCCAGGTACTGTCCTTCCCTCAGATCTTATCCAACCCCCTGAATTTGCCTTAGAGTGTCTGGGAACCAAAACACTGAGTTGGGCATCTCAGGGCTCTGCTCTCAAGTGGTACAAGCTGCTCTTAGTCTCCTCTGAGGGAGAGTGTCTTGTAGGGGCCACAGAAGTCCTTGTGCTCATAGACAAGCCCTAGGGGATCCAGGAATGTTAAACCCACAGTGTTGTCCCTTGAAGAAAGGTATGCATAACCTGTTATCCACCCAGAAGGCTGGGAGTGGATGTGGTTAACAGTCTGGTCACCTTTTGTGCTAACTGTGAGGCTGAGACCACATCAGATCCTCCTAAAAATCCTTATCATGAGCTTGTCAATATATAAAACCTATCTTTAAGGAAGTTATCACATGTAGTCAATCTATACAACCTGATTTTGAAACCCATTATGAAAAATGGCACGTGTACTTTACAGAGAGCTTTGATGTAGTCATGCCTTAAGCTTTATTGGGACACAGGATTGAGTTAATTATCACCAAGGAAGTTTTTACCAAATTGTGCTATGTTTGAGTATGCCTAAAGCAAACCACTCATGGTCAGTTTCCTAGAGTTTGAACCAACACTGGCTATTGATACTACCTTCTTGCCTCCCATGGGTCATTTTCCTGCTGGTTGTGGCAGTCCCAGAAACTGCAATGGTACATCAGCACCCTCATGGCCCCTGGCAGGGATTAGGCTTCATCTAGACACCCAGCTTTTCCAGGAATGCTCTGTTAAATGTTGCATGGGTTGTGTGCCAGGAGAATACCATGAGAAAGAAGGACGTTTGAAGGGCTGGTACCCAATTCACAAAAGTGCTAGCATCCCCAGGTTCTCTCCACGGATGCAGTCTCCCTCTCCATGATGGAGGGTCTTCATTTTGCACACCACTCTTTTTCACAGCCATTTTCCCTTCAACATTTCTCCCTGACTGGGTCCTGTTCCCAAGAGTGGGTTTTGCCTTTACTTCTCAGGTATAGGCTCTCAAGTCCAGAGTTTCTGAGCTCTCCTAAACCTTTAGCTAAAGAAAGTGGTTTTAGGGAGATTTACTAAGGTCTGTGAGGACCAGTTATTTGTCTCAACACACTGACATTTAGTTTTTAGATTGGGCTCAGAGCTCTGGAGAACTATCTACCTGGAGACACTGTGTGGTGCCTCAGGACTCTGTTTTCACTGAGCAGTGAAGGGCACACTGTTATCTAAAGCTCTGATGCCCAGAGTGTCCCTTATGCCCTGAGGCTAGGGCGAGGCTGGGGGCTGTGCTGTGCTGCAGGGCTACTGGCAGCAGCTCACGAACTTCTGCCTTGTAGGGACCCTCTTCTCCAGATAAAATTTTAGGTTCAGGGCAACTGTACCATCAGAAAAAGAGTCTAGTGCAGAGGTCTCAAATGGTTTCCCCGGCTACTCTTATCACTTAACGTGTATTTACCTACAATTCAAAGAGCTGTGCATGTAACTATGTTGTAAATGCTCATAAAATCTTTTCTCAAAATTAACGATATCTTATAAACTAATTTCAAGAAATCTATCATGTATGTGTCATGGTTAACATGCATGAGCTCATGTGTGTAGCTTCCCATAGATGTGATAGCTAAGACTGCTCAGACAGTGCTGGTAACACTTAAACAGCAAAAGCCAAAGGCACAGGTGAGTGTGAGCACCAGGATGGGACAATTTTCAGAGAAACTGACAGAATGACTTTCTCTTCAAAAACGTCTCCTTTGAAAGTCTCCCTCAGTTTAAAAGTAATTTTCAAAAGTCTTTAGGAAAAGTTGGTTCCTGGAGAATTCAGTTTGTTGTGAATCCCAAAACCCTAAGCTAACCAGAATTCTGACTGAGGTGGGAGATTCATTTCAGCAAACACAACTTGAATTAGTTCAGTGGAATTTAATTTTGATTAATCCCCCAAGTTATTATCAAATCTAAAGCTGACAGGATATCCACTCTGTGACAAGCATTAAATAGTAGATGTACAGTTCAGAATAAGACGGTCATGGTCCCTCAGGGATGACCACATAGACATCAGAGCCGAGCATGGTGGCTTGTTTCTGCATATCACACATGCGCAGAAGCAGGAAGACTGCAGGTTGGAAGCCATTGGGCTACAGGTGAGGCTCTGTATCAAGAGAAAAAGGAAAATAAAGGACCATGGATCATTTTTAATTGAGAACTAGAAGTCTATATGGTGCCTTCCATGGGTTAGATGTGACTCAGTGGGAAAGAGCTCGCCTAGAAGGCATGAGGCCCTGAGCTCAATCCTCACTACTTCAAAATATACTAAAAGAAATAATAAATAAGTAGCTACAACAAAAAACAAACAAAAACAATTAAAAAAATCCAAATTTCCCAAAGAACCTTTCTAAGCTTTGTTTAAACCCCACACAGATGTCTCTGAACATATACAACATACACACTTAAAATTAAATTGTTAGACAGAAGGGCTATGAAGGCAGGTTTAGAGGGAAGGGGGAAATGATATAATTAATAATCTAAAAAAGTAAATGGATTTATTACAATGGAATTATTGAATGTTTAATACCTAATTATTAATATTTAATTTACCTATGGAGACTCCTTTTCCATTTTCATGTCAATATGCTCACCTATCCACTAGTGCTTCAAAGCACGGGTCTTCATGCCGTTGGAAGTCAACCTGTATTAGGAATCATGTCTCCAGTTTCCTTTTTCAACGATGAACATGCCTGTGATACTGTCCACATTCTCTTGGACACACCCCACATCCAAACTAGATGCAAGCCACAGATCAAACAGGGGAGGCTCTTGATACTCACTGCAAAACCACTTCATAGAAAAGAAACATCTGAGTTTTATCTTCCTACAGTCTGTAATGGATGCTCCATAGCTCAGGTGATCTTTTGACCTTTCAAACTTTTGCCTCCTCATAAACAAGAAATTTTAAAATACCACAGTTAATGTATTTTTTAAATACTGTATTTGAACTATCACTATTAAGATGGAAACTTGAAGACATTTTTAATGAGCTATTTCTCTCTCTCAGGGCTCAGTCTCATTTGTGTAAGTACACCAAACACTAGATGATAAACAGACTCATTCAAGACTTCACTTCTGTACAGCCGCCCCTGCACTCCAGCCCCATCCCAGCCCTTTGTCCAGCCTGTTGTTCCATCGAGAGAGAGACAACTTAAAAGAATAAGTACTCTCTGTCTTCTCCTACCATGTGGGTCCTGGTTATCAAACTAGGGTCATCAGGCTTAGTGGCGAGCGCCTTTCTACCCTGGGCCTTCTCACCAACACTAAATCTCAACTCTAACCTACAATTCCGTCTTCACTAACAAATAACTCAGTTTACCGCCTAGGCCACTTTTGCCCTCAACTCCTTGTTGGGTGTTTGGATTGCTTCTAGGTTTACACTTTGAGTGGCACCTGCTGCAAACATGTCCAACCACAAAGCCTGATGCCCACGTAAAGGGTGTTTCTAGGATGCCACCAGCAACCTAGTTTCCTTGGTCACACAGAATAAAGCCTAGAAGGTAAAGTATTGCAAGTTATTATACAGACATAGACTCTCCCCCACAGTGTAGGTACAGGCCTGCCATCCTTCCAGTGCTTGATACTGGCAACTTCAATGGCTATAAAACTGCACTACAGGGTCACCTTAATGGACATTTCTTGTATTACTAAAGTGTAGCTAATGTGGGGCAGCAGCCTTCTCTTATGACATGAAGAACACAATCCACTCTTCATGGGAGCTGCAGTCTCTATACGTAGTTACATAGTCTGGTTTTGTGAGTTGTATTTTCAATTGGACTGCTGTGATTTTTAGTATCAAACAAACCTTATTCTTTTTCTTGTGTGTGTGTGTATTTCAAATATGTATTTTTGCATATAAAATACATTTAATGCATTTACACTTAATTTAGACAGGTAGGCTTAGTTAAACTAACACAATCAATGATGGTCTATGTACATTTGGGTTGAAATTTTATTTTACTCTCAGATTCCCTGGGAAGAAGCATTCAGAACAGAATCTAGCTGTGAGAATTACATCAAGTTTTAGAGAGTTTTTCCGCCAGGACATACAGAAATTTATGTCCTGTCACATATCATGACAAAAACAGATATGTTGAGAGGCCATGGTCTTTTCACTATGGCTACTATTGAAGGGCCACTTGCTGGTATGAAATGTCAAGGTTAGTTTTCTCCCCTTAGGTGTCCGTTTTTGGATTGGCTGACTTCCTAGTCATTAAGCAGTTGACGTTAGAGTAGCTTGGTAGTAATAGAAACAAAGTCATAATGACTGAGAAACATCCATCATTACAGATACTACCAAAGTTATTCAAACAATGACAGAGATGACTGAGCTGCAAGACTTGCAGTTCCTAAGTGGGAAAGGCATGGGCTTTGACTCAGTTCCCTGGCTCTGAACATAGACCCCTTAAAATGCCTTTGCCTTTCGTGGATGCAGACTCTTCATGACAAATAGATCGCTACAAAGCATGCTACGCTTACTTATAGAAGTGGGTCTTCTCTAGTAGCCAAGTATAAGGCTGCACTCTGGATAATTCTGTAATGTAGAAGTATGCATTGTTAGGCATTGTGCCCCATGTAGATTTAAAGGCTTAGAGAAGCACATGTATGGATCTAGAAGCCTTCCCTTTGGGAAATAAGCTCTGGGTGACTGTCCTAACATGAAACGGCTTGGTTGGAAGAGGCACTCTGTGAACACAAAGCACAGAGAAGCGGGTGGATGGTTATTTCATGGGTTTCTTCGGTTGTGACATTGTCATAAGTAGTTCATGTTATCAGTTGACGAAGACTTTAGCTTGTCTTTCAGGACTCCAGCCTCGCACTAGGTTTGCGGGGAAGGCAAAACATGGAGAGTGGAAAGATGGCATTCAAGTTCATGAACTACTCCCAGAGACACCCATCCTCTTCCTGCTCCTCTTCAAGCTTCTGAAATTCTGCCTCCCCATTATCTGCATACCTACGCAATTGCTTTGACACAATGGCCCGCACTCTGGATTAGACTGTAAGGTCCTCAACGCTGCAAAGTCTGGGATTCACAGATGTCAGTGTCCACCACCATCCTTGTCTTTCAAACAAACTCACATTCTTTATTTTCGACCATGAATTTACATGTTTCCTGAGCGCTTGACAAAAATTTCAGCACTAAATTAACAAGTGGTCAGTTTTGCTGTACGCGATGCTGTCTTTTTAATTATTTCAGGGGCACTGAAGCAAATAACGACCCATGCAGACCTTAATAATACTAAACTTGATTTATATTTTTATTAAAAATGCACACTGTATAGGGTGAGGTTAAACAGGGAGAGGCTTGGTGAGGCTCTCAATTCAGGGGATTATTCCAGGATTTCATACCTGCAGTTACTGAAGTATATTCCCAGCTCCTAGGCTCAGAATTTTAAGAAAAGACATGAAACTATTAGGTAGAGAAAGCATGGGAGAGAAAGAATAAAAGAAGAGTAGGAGAACAGAAGTGGAATATCTTTTCCAAATGTGGAGAAGTAGCAGGTGCAGATGTACCAGGCAGGATGCACAAGTGTACAGAGTCAATCACACAACAAAAATGTACCTTAAAATGAAGGATATGAATAAGGCCAAGAGCTAGAAAAAAAGCATCATTAAGATTTGTCTACTTAAGGGAAGAGAGGTACTGAGAATTCCAAACATGAGGATGTTAGAAAAAGTCAAACCAACAGTTAGATTACAAATCCTGGTCCAGGGCTGTCAGGGATGCCTGAATGAATGCTATTCAAAAAAAACAACTGAATATTATAGTGGTAAGATCAGTGCGCCAGTAATCCCTGAAACTCAAACCTGAACGTGAACTTGGAATGTACAAGATACTGTTGAGGACTCTCAGTCCAGTACGGAATTCATGGGAATCGGTTAGCACTTCGAGGAGATGGCTTTAAAAGCAAGAATAACACAAATATTCTATAGACCATGGTGGGGCCCAGAAGAGAGATGGGAGTTTGCTATCCAAAGATAAGACAGAAAGAATGTGAGTGTGGTCAAGAGAAAGTCTCACTTAAGCTGAGGATAAGACAAGTGACCATAGCTTGAATCTGCCGAGTTAGGAGACATCAGTTCTACAACAAAGTGGAAAAGACCACACCCCCAACGCTGCTCAGCAGTTCAACTAAAGAGGACGCATGAGTACCACTGCACTGATGAAATTGTGGGAAGCAAAATAGATATATTTCAGGAGCAACTGATAAAAAACCAGCAGCTTTTCCTTCCTTGGTGGTAGAAGCTACCTTTCTCAGAATCACGTTTGAGAGTTGCCATCTCAAAATACAGAGAGCACCTGTTGGGGATAGTTTGCCTTGCCTCTCAACGGCTCCTAAAAGTGGCTGGAGGGCTTGGGTGTTCTTTGACTGTTGCTCTGGTCTGCACATGGTCTTCCCAGTGTCACTAGATCTATGTCAAACTTGTCCTGCATCCAACCCAGGATCCATTCCAGCACCCATTCCAGTAAGCGTGTCCCACTTCGATAATCTGCTTAATTCTATTTCCAAATACAGCATGTTCCCAGGGACTGGAGGTTAGGACAGTCACATCTTTCTGAGAAACACAATTCAATCCACGATTGTCTTAGCATTCTTTGGAGGTTTGTCCCTGGAGGAAGAATCAACCATGATACACACAGGTGAGAACCAGCTACTCTGATAGACCTAGAAAACATTAACAGAGACAAGTGTCTGGTGTAAATTCCTATAACATATGTGCTAAACATATGTGTAAGGCTCCCCTTACACAGTGGTCACTGGTTCCACATCAAAACTTGGAAGAATGGCTGAACAATTACTTTGTAACCAGCACAGTGTCTAAAATAATAATGCAGAATACTTTCTCTTTAGGTGTGTACTCTTGCCCTTACAGATCCCACTGCTTGCTGCTGGCTTGCTGGAGCCACTGATTTGATACTGGGAGATTTTTCACATCCATTCCACTTACAATCCCCCTTCTTCTTCCCCTCACAGCTATAATATCTGCTTCCCAGGTACTGTGACACTGCTTATTATTTTTCAGTAATTCGGTCATGTATTCATTCATTCCATTGTTCCTCAAGATTTTCTCTTAGGGTTTCTTTTTCTAGCATAGTATATGCTACAGTTTCAAAATAAAAGTTACAGGTAATGTAGGCTATACTACTATTCCAAAATAAAAACACTATTGGCCACCTACAAGTATGATTTCAAAGGAGTTACTGTAATGCCCCTGACTGCAACCAAAGTGAATAAAAGGAGAGCTGAGATAGCCCTGGTTAGCTCAGTGGGGCAAGGCTCAGCATTCTAGTTAGGGGCACCATGGCCATGACAAAACATCAGGACCAAAAGCAAGTTGGGGAAGGAAGGGTTTATTTGGCTTACACTTCCACATCTTAGTCCATCATAGAAGAAAGTCAGGACAGGAACTCAAGCAGTGCAGGAACTCGGAGGAAGGAACTGATGGTGAAGGCACAGAGGGATGCTGCTTATTGGCTTGCTCAATATGTCTTGCTCAGACTACTTTCTTAGAGAAACTAGGACCACTGGTTCAGGGATGGTACCAGTCATAGGGACTGGGAACAACCACTTCAACCAGTAATTTAGAAAATTCCCTATAGGTTTTCTTACAGTCCATCTTACAGAGACATTTTCTCAGCTGAGGCTCCCTTTAATGTCTTTAACTCTAGTTTGTATCAACTTGACATAAAATTAGCCAGTACACTCAGACACTATGGAGCTTTGGTTGTATAGTGAGACCCTTTCTAGAATAACAACACATATATAAGTCAATATGCTTGTAGTTTCCATGTCAAACACGGAGCTGTGAAAACATGTCATCTTGCCTTGATGAGAGCAAGAGTGTGAGGTGCAAACAATCCCAACGCTGATGTCTGAGCGACCTCAGGAAGCTTGGCTGCCTGGGTCTACTCTTTTCTACTTTCCCTTTCCTGTGGATGGACAGCGGTGTTGGAGGTTGCATACTAAATAAGGAAGAAGTATTTCGTACGTATTATCCTGTCCAAGTGTCAGTAAAAGGACAGCAAGAGAGCCAGTGGCACTATCCTGAGGCAAAGAGAGCCCCTGGTAACCTCACCTCAGGAGCAGAGTGTTAAGTGGAGCTTCTATGAGCTGTCCAAGGCATCCGAGATCTGGTACCTGTTCTCATCCTCCTCAACCACTGAGTGCCCCCTAAACCTGCTCCACCTAAAACCCCCTATTGCCAGAGATTGATGAACTGACAGAGGCAGAATTTTGGTATACAAGGGAAGTCTTACTCGGCCACTCCAGAGCTCTGTGGGAATCTAACTTTTTGCAAGTCCTGTTTTCTGCAGTCAAGGTGTTCTTTTAAAATGCCGCTTTAATATGACTAAAAATGTAGTCAGAATGCCTTTAGCAAAATAATTCTAAAATGAACTCTCACACATCTCCCTCTCAACCTCATCCTTATTGTTTATTTGTGTATGTTCTTCCCAACACATGCCTCCCTAGGAAAAGCCACTATTTGGGGCATCTCAGATCTAATCTTGTTTATATCATTACTGTTCCCTTGGAGCCTCTGACTTGCCCCTGCAGGGTCCTGGAAACCCCATTCCCCCATCTCTCTCTCCAAACCCCACCCACTCAGAGAGTCTCTCAACAAACGAAAGGCACCGACAAACACAGTTATACATTCTTGGCGACAACTGCAGCTTCCTCCCCTGATGTCATCAGCTGCCCGAGTCCCCACCTAAGCAGTGCTCAGCTTTTGACCACACTTGGGCACAAACCCAGCTTGCAGTGGGCACATCATCACCCCTTGCCTATGTGCTATATGATGTCCCTGCCTTAGCTCAGGTGCACAACTTCTCTGGCCTTGGCCCCTGGGACAGGTCAATCTGCCTGGGAGTTGCTTGGCTCCGTAGACTTGTTGTTTATACTTTTTAAATTCAGTTTGATCTGGCTTACTGTGTCAGTGGAGAAATTTATTATGGGGTGGGGCAGAAAAAAACCTATTAACCATCTTGAAGATGACTACTTATGACCCTTCTTCCACAGCTGGGCTTTTCTCTGGCAATATCGTTAATTTTATTGGAGTGGACCACATTGCGACCACTGCTGGTTGACAAAGGTCCAGCATTTCTGCTTTGCAGATCCCAATTCTCCTGCAGCTTTTTACTTTCATTTTTAATATTTTTTACTGTGTGTTGTGGGAGTTTCCTTATGCCTTTCCCTCCGGGAAACTTTGCGCAGGCTTTGAAAGATGAAAATCTTTACAATGGTAGCCTCTTTAAACAAAGTAATTCTTTGGAGAAAAAAAAATCCCACCACCAGAGAACCATATAGGGTGATAACTCTGCCTACTTCCACACAAGTTAACACAGAGCTGCTAGAAAATTTAGATCAATCACAGATGCTTGACAAATAAGGTATATTTGAAATTCAAGATTCGCAAAAACCCTAAGGTCTACTCAGGTTCACACTAATATTTGTCTAGTCTTATCTTTGCTCACTTTTAAACTATAGCTATTTGGATAAACCAAACCATTAAAAACTATAATATTCTATAATGGAATGTCTATTTCCCCAAGGAAGTCCTTTTCCCAAGGTCAGGCATTTAGACAGCCTTATTTTCTCAGGGGCTTGAAGAAAGTCCCTGCTTGTTAAAAAGGGAGACATTCTTAATTCAGGCAAGAGAAGCTTTGACCCTTCCCTTTACATGTGACTGGTGCTTACTAAATTGTCAAGGTCAATGCTAGTTTTCTCAATCCCTGATCTTAAGCCAACCCTAACCCACATGCCTCCTTTCTCCCATTTAATACTATGTACAACTATAGAATACATAAGGTACGTTCTTTTTTCAATAAACACACTGGCGGCCATCCCGATTCACCCTCAGATCATGTTCCCCCACCACTGCTGACTCCACACATCCTCTTAGGGACCTGAACCCCAACAAAGCAGATGAAATAGAAAAATAATCTTTTGGTTTCTAATTCATGTTCATGTCTTCTTTATATATTTGGGGTAAAGTTCAAGCAATAAAAGGAGCCCAGCTTTTACTACAATGCTAAAGACCACACGTCAATCCTACCCAGGGTCTGGGAAGTGGTACAATACCAATTGGCCTTTTGTTTGGGGAACAGAGACACTGAAGTATTGGATACCTGTCTACTTGTGAGGAGCTAACTCTTACAGAATTCACACACGGCTCCAGTCCACAGAAGGTGGACAGAAAGTTCCCTCAAGTCAAAAAGTGCGATCTTTTCTCTCAAACATTGAGGAAAGGATTTTGACTGCCCCAGTTAGAAAATGAACAAGGTGAAATGGGCAAAATGGTTACCACTGGTGTACAAGTTCTTCCCAAGTTTCTTCTACCTTGTTTTATTAGATTTAACACCACGAAAGCCCAGGGATGTAGGTCATGCTGTTCTGTTTGGCAGCCACGAAAGCGTAGCGGTGTGTCACTCTCTAGACACCTGACTTGATTCCTGTTGTGTGTGTCTAGTGTGTAAACTCAGGGGAAATGTGACTCAGCAGAAAGAAAACAAGACTAAGGCAAAGGGCACCAGACTACTGGAACCAACAAGTGACGTTTAGCCTATCTGTGTGCATGGTTTCAGACAGGGTCAGAACCTGTGAGACAAGTACCACTGGATGCTGGTAAAATCCTTACAGTCTAACTCAACTGTATACTGTTTTCAGACAAGCTAGGTAGCAAGGATCATTTTAGTCTAAGTCTCCATTTATGTCCTGCCAAGGCTAATTTTAAGAAGCACTTGTCTTCGTGGAGCGCTAAAGGGCAGCTCTTTCCAATCAAGAAAACAGGTGGAGGAACTCTCATTAGCAGGTCCTAAACAGACCATTTTGAGAGATACTCAGCCAAAACGCTTAAGTGACATTTTCCAGCCTGAACAGCATATAAAAAGAGCACACGGGCACAATAAAACATAAGCCACGAAGGAGCAGAAAGCAAGACAGACAGCTGTTCAACTTTCACAGCAAGCCTGGAATCCAGCTTGTGAGTATTGATTGATAGCCCACATCTCTCCTCCCACTGTGGTGTTCTCACCAGGGGTTTTCTCCAGCTCTCCTGTTGGGTGAAAACTGATAGCCGATTCCCTAGGCATCTGTGGAACTAAAGAGGTTTCAGAATCCCCTAGCATCTATTATCTCCAAGGACCCCGTGACATAGCACAGAAAGAGATGCCTGTGTGTTGTAGAGGACCATCCAAAGGTTAGGCTGGCCTCAATGCCTGACAGACTGGGAAAGGTATGCACTTTGTACCCCCAAGATCTGCATTTGGAATTCGAACTCCAACTAGCTGTTAAACTCTGCACTCTCCCTAAACTTCCTGGTATTTGTCTGTGAAAGAGGACTTCTATCGATGGTCTGACAGCCATGCCAGGATGCTATTAAAAGCACTGTGACTGACATAGACTGAACCATGAGGTTCATGTTCCCTGTGTTCTAAACTTGCAATGGCTCCTTGCCCTAAGAATTATGCCAGAATGCAATGCAAGAGCATGATTATGCCAAGGACATTGCTACAATTAGGGTCTTACTATGTACATCAAGCTGGACTCGAATTCTCAATCCTCCCGCTTCAGCCTCCCATGGACTGTGATCAGGAGCATGGGCCAGCAACCCCAAGAGCACACATGGAAGGTACAACAAGGACAGCACAGCAGGGACAGAAGTTCAGCACAGCTCACACGCTGGAGTCGCAGGCTGGAGGCACGTGTGAGAGCGTGATGAGGAAGCAGGACACTGGGAGCTGCTGCGGGAAATGTTCTGATTTGCTTTAGAGATGGAAGGTTCTGGGGTCTCCATGATCCCCTGCTGCTTACAAGAACCTCATTTCTAGGGCAGGGAAATGTACTCTTCCCCACTGAGCAGCAGACACAGATGTAAACAGAATATCAGGAACACACCAGCAAGTTCCATCAGCCACTGCCAACATCCACTTAGTAGCCACCTGCGGCTCACTCCCTCCTGCTCTATGTTCACTGCCCTGCCACCCAAGTGTGTGTATTGCTACATACTGAGACTCCATGACACTTGGATATCTCCTTAATTAATTTTAGGACATAAATAATTTTTTTGCTTATATTTTAACCAGACGAAAGTCAGTGGGTACCTCTTAAAATCTGACTCTTCTTTTAAGTTCTAAGGCACAGAATTTTATACTCCCCCCTTACTCCTCCCTTCCCCCTCCTCGTCCTCTCTGTGAGACAGACTCTGTCCCCAGCTGGTTTGGGGCTCTCTAGTTATACCAGGCTACTAGCCACAAATTCACAGATATCTGGATATCGCTGCCTCCCAAGTGCTATACTGAGGATTCCCACCGTATTTTCTTAATTTCTCAGTCAATTAATGAAATATACTTCCAATGTGAGAACATAAACCTGCTAGGATGTACTGAGTATCAGGCCAAAATAGTTGCTAGGTTTTGCAAACCCTTTAATGGTCCTGGGCTGAGGCCAGAAGCCTAAAACACAGAGGGGATGGATTACAACTGGATTATTCCAAGACGGAAAACACATCAGAATTTAGCAGGCAAGATCATTCTGTAGTGGTGATCTGTATCCCTGCTACCAAATCCCAACTGCCCATCTGTCTGCCACTCAGCCCCTGCTAAGTTTGAAGGTTGCATTTCTACTGCTGAAGGACCCTTTAGGTAGAACAAGCTCCCACCACCTGTGTGTCAAGGAGGTAGGAGAGACAGTTGAACACCATGAGCAAAATACAAAACAAAATTAAGGCAGTACTTCAAATGATAAACATTTTAGAGGCCAACCAGTCTTTGAAAGGATTTGCTCAGGAGCAGGGCCCAGGGCACGCGATGCATCAAGAGGGAAGACTCCGCTGAGCTCTAGCTGATTCTTAGAAAGGAAAGATGGGTGCCAGAAGGCACACTGTTAACGTCTGCCGTGTCACAGGAGCCAACACACATCCCATGTCCAGATATCAAACTACACAAACTTCCCCAAAGCTGGACAAGCTCATTGGTATCAGGGTTCCATCTTCAGACAGAACTCTTTAAAAACCATATAATATGAATATTTTCTATAAGCTTGAAGAATTCTCGGAATCTTTTCCCTTTCTTATAGCACCTTATATGCGTCAGTTAAGAAATGATCTTGGGTTAGAAGCAACTCAGCACAGAACCCAATGTCATAAGGGGTACAGCAAACCAAGCGACAGGAGTTGACAGCACGGGTCTGTGACTTGAGGACTAAGAGTAGTAACACAATAATCAACAACATTAATCACAATCAGTAACACAATAACCAAGAGACAATTCACAGAAGCTAGACTCCAGCCGTAAGAGAGCCGGCGGCCTTATGGTTTCGTCTCTCACTTCGAAGAGTGAGAAGTATTCTTTCTAGCCGTCGGTTCTTCAGGACCCGCGGCCGCATCTGCGGACCAGCTGTGTGCACATCATAAAACAGAGCAAGTGGCTTAGCTACCTTAGCACGCACCAGATCCTAAAGTTTCCCTTTTAGGTCAAAACACATTTCATCGTCACTGCACACATTTCTTCCTGCAGCATTTCAGGTAGAATTCTAGACCGAGAGAAGCCAATGCAATGGAACAGAGCCGGTCTACCATCCTGTTTTGATTTAGCAAGGGCAAAGGCCCCCCCGAGTACTTACTGGCTGGTGACGGAGTGCTGCATCCACCAGGAGGTGGGTGGCCATGGAGACCGTGGAGGGGAGGCAGGGAGAGCCCTCCGATGACAGGTGGGAACAGTAACGGGTAGGGTGCCGCCGGGTAGTGAGTCATGTGTCCACGCACTGCCGGGACTGGGCATGCGTGGCTGCTGGTGCTCATGCTTCGAGCCTCACTGAAGGACGTGTGCTCCAGGGCGGGCACGCATCACTACAGGTCCCAAAGCACACGGAAAGAGGCAGATGCGGACAAAGCGAGGCTGAACCAGGTCCTGGCCAAAGCAAGGGGGTTCACCTGCTGGTCTGGCTTCCTCCCAGCAGGCTCTTTCTGCCTCCCATTTTGCTTTGCAGATGACGGGAAGGAGGCTGATGCTGGTCAGCTGTTCGGCTTAGGGTTCAGAGGTGCCAGGTTCCTTCAGAGTCCAGGGCTGTTAATCCTGTAAGAAAACAAGCAAATAAACAAACCGATGCTTCACAAATCTGAGGGATTTCTCATTTTATCAAGTTACTGTGCAAAAATGTATTAATAATTCAGATCTTCAAATTTCTTCTTGGTCCCATACGTTTGCTATTTTGTGGTTTTGACTTTTCTCAAGCTCAAGCATTATAGTATAGGCTAAAACATCTACGTGTAATTTTATCATAACCAATCCTCCTCTGTTAAATTACAAGCTCCACTCTGAACTCTGTTCCCTATAGTACAACTCTCATTGCCTTGTATTTCTCCATGGCCACCTAGAAGCATTTATTTTCCTGTTTTTATGTTCACAGTGTTTGTCTTCTTTGCTTTTGTGCTTCAAACCCTTAGCAGAGTACCTAAGCATGAGCAGGTACCCGGTAAACATTTGCCGAATGAAGAAAATCTTGTTCTTTAGGGAAATTGCCAGTTTGATGCAGTCTGGTCTATGTGCCACGAAGCTTTAAATCCTGTGCAGGAAGGACTTTGGATTTCACTTTGGATAGCACACCAACAAGAAAAGACAACTGCAGGAGAAAGCTCTGTTTTAATATGAAGAAAGCTAAGGAACCCAGTGGGACAGTTTAGGTCAGTTTCTTGTTGTCCATTTGCCTCCAAGAACAATAAATATTTAAATAGTAAGTAATACTAAGGATGTTTGAAGAAGCCACTGAAGTCCTATTAATCCATGTTTATCTAAATTACATATGCAGTAAGGCCACCTGGGGGTGACGATGCTCCCCCAAGAGCCATAGACTATCTAACAAAAACTCCAGCCCCAGACAAGAGAAAACTTTTGAGTTGTTGGTTGTTGGTTAGGAAAGTTCAAGAGAAAAAAAAGAAAGATACAAAAAATTGCTGCTGCTTTTGGTTGTCTCCCAAAACTTTAAGGTAAGTTCCCACTTCTAAAGTCTTCACACACTTCAGACACAAGATTCGGAGGCATTAAGCTGGAATTGTCTCACAAGCCTCATGCCAGAGGAACGGTTAATATGCCAACAGGGATTAGGGAAATTTCCCAAGGCCCCATCCCTTGATGAAGAGCTACAATGATTAAGGATTGCGCCAGAGTGAGAATCAGTCTTCCCCAGGGATGTGCCATCTAATTGGTTATCCAATACCAAGTGGACGGTCAGCCTTAGAAATATATGCATAAATCAACACTGAATGGACTCAATTGGCTGTATTTGTAAATTCATAGTATGTATATAGAAAAAAATGCACCAAGTAACCATTTAAAAATGTATGTCTATGGTATCTTCTAAGTTCTATATGTTGTATTCATCAATTATACATGGGTTGTTTAATATAAGTGATCAATCCATTCATTAACTCATTTCTCCATCTCTATTCATCCATCCCCACATTTCTCCATCTATCATCTGTTCCTCTCTCAGTCAATCTATCCATTCGTTTCTACATCCATCACTCCATCCGTCCTCACTCCACTTCTGCTTCCTTCCCTCCCTCCATCAGTGTGAATGATGGCCCACTGCCTGTCTGCCCACTCACTCATCCACCAGGCTAAACCAACTTTTATGTGTCAGGTATGAGTGTAGACACTGGAGTTGGGTCATATGGTCGCTGTTCTCACGGATGATCTACAACCCTGATGGAAGTTGTGTGCTTAACGAGTTGTGTACCTGCTAAGCCGTTACAAAGTTTTTCTCCAATTCTTTATCTAGGATTCCTTGAAGGTGAGGGTGGGAGAAGCCTCACCTCACTTCTCGGTACTGACTGTGTACGTCCCATGAGTACCTTTGCCATGTAAGTACATGGCAAAGTAACCACATCCAGCAGGAGCTTCCAAACTTTGGAGCCCACTGGTTGACCAGCTCTGAACTCAGACCCTGGGAGCTTTTCAGTTGTACAGAGAACGATTCTAGAGCCAGATGCTCAGGTTTAATCACACCTCTGGACTTTGGGGAAATGATTTCACTTCTAAATATACTGGGCTTTTTTAAAAAATGTAAAATATGGGTAACTATAGAATTTACTTCAGAGGATCACAGAGACGATAAAACAGGATCCCGCTGCAGAAGAACAATGCCTGGTAAACAGTAAACACTCAGAGAAGGTTCACTTTAAACACATATGTTGTCTCATTAAATAATGTTCTTGTGAGGACAGGTTTCCAAGGTTTTGGGCTGGGGATGAAGGAGGACACATCATAGCAGTCTTTGGGAGAAAAATATTACGGTTCAGATTTGGGTCACATAAATGAAGAAGAGAAAGATGGGGTATGGGTAAAGGGAAAACAGTTACTCCTGTGCTTTCCTGAGCACTCAGGGTCCCTATGATGTTGTAATGTGGACTCTGTGTCATTATCACATGCCAGACCCCTAAGGCATAAGCTCAAAGCTTTGAGCCTCTGAGAAGTCTCACAGGGCTCCAGGGACAGTTCCCACTTTCTGGTCACATCCCTGAGTCTACCTGGCTTTAAACATCTTCCCCTAGGTCACACATCTGTGGCAGAATCAGAACTTAAAAGCAGTTTGAAGAGTGCCCCCTCCTCGGTTCCCTCTGCCCTGGGCAGAGAGCTTGCACATCTAGTAGACTGCATGTCACACCAATTGCCACCCAGGGAGGGAAGACTCCAAGTATGGGCGTCACGGTCCTCACTCAGATGCCATCCACCTGAGCCTCCCTCCGATCCTTGGTCCTTTGGGATGAAAATGAATACTGTCCATGGGGAAAGTCCAGGTGCCTTGGGTCTTAGCACTCCCTGCACTCTAGAAAGGGGGAGGTGTTTCTATCCGGTTTATGAACTTTAACCCAAAGTGAGGCCTCCCCCAAACACCACCCTATCTCTTGAAGCCTCAAGCTGCAAGAGAAGATGGAGAACAGGCAGACAGTGCATTACGTCAGCATAGGGAACCGCTTTGGGCATTCTCATACGCATACTCTGCTCCACATACATAATTTTATTCTGTAGCTTGTAACAAATTAATTAGAAAATAAAACAATGCCATTTAGTATTTGCTGCATTTCCAGTCAATCTGACTTTGAAATCCCACACAAAGCTCCGCGTTGTTACAATGGTCTTTTCTCCCTCCATCTGACAAACTAGCTCATTGACCACAAGAGCTGACAGTTTAGCAAACTCACCCCCGCAGGGCACAATTCTCTGATTTTTAAAGCTGTCTTTTTTTTTCTTTTTTTAAATATATATACCAACCAGGAACCACAATCATCTCCCCTTTATCTCGTTTTCAGATCCTAAAGACCGTCAACATATCGTCTGCCAGAGTAGCAAGCTTGAAATCTTAAAAAATTAGCAAATGACTAGAGATAACAGTGTCCTCAGCCAAATGACTTATGCCCAGAATAGGAAGAGGAAGCAACACTGGCTAGAAAAGTCTTGCTCGTTGGTGAACTGTGTGGGAAGTCCCAGCCTGTCCTGATTAAGCGATTCCTGGAAGCAAATGTCTTTTGTTTCAGACTTGCGGAGACAAAGATGGTCATTGGTATTAGCACGCCCTTTCCCTTCATGCCTGACTTCAGCCTGGGCTCATTTGGGCTCTTTCCTTCCCCACCTGAGGCAAAGCACAGATGAACAGGATGAGGAGGGGGGGAGACTGAGATGGGCTGAGAGGTCTCGGGCCCACCACCCGTGAGCTTCTGTGCTTATCAATTTTGTCATCCACGAAAGAGCCAGGAGAAAAGGTGTGTGTGTGGGGGGGTGTTAAATGCAAATCCAAACTCTGCTATCCAGAAAGCAAGTATTTTGCTAAAATATAGTGACTGAACAACATCTTAAAAAATATTTTTTAAAGCTAAGAAGAGAGTAGTTTACCTTCCCCAAATCAGCTGGGAGGGAGAAACGGCTTTACCTAGTCTGTGTGACATGCGCATGCACTGCGGCAGGCTTTGCCATCTTATGTTTGTGCTGCCTCTGTGACCTCTCTCCTTATTCATTTTTCTGGCCACTTTATTGTCAGCCAGACACAAGCTGGAATTTTCTCAGAAGCCAGAATCACAACTGAGAAAAAGCTTCCATGAGACTAGCCTAGAAGCAACCCCTGTAGGGCTTTTTTTCATTAATTGACGTGGAATGGCCTGGCCCATTGTGGGTGGTGCCATGGCTGAGAAGGTGGTCCTGGGGAAAGAAAAAGCAGGCTGAGCAAGCCAGTAAGCAGCACCCCTACATGGCCCCTGCTTCAGTTCCTGCCCTGACTTCCCTGGATAATCAACTGTGATGGAGTCACGTCAGCTGAGATAAACCCTTTCCTTCCTAAGTTTCTCATGGTCACGGTGTTTATGACGGCAACAGAAGCCTCGCTAAGACGTTAATGAATGCAGTATGTTTCCTCCAGTCTTATGAATACTTTTGTTACACTGAAAATCGTTTTAGATGACAGTGTTCATCTCTTGTTTCCTTTCTCTTACCAATGCTTGTTCTGTGTTCCTTTTCACTTAAAGTTGCATGCGCACTTCCAACTTCAGACTTCTCACCATGTAAACTACATTTTATTACACAATATTTACAAATGACGTTTCAAAATCAGATAGCTATTTTAGACAAATGGTCCTCAGAGTGTGTCCCTGAGTTGGCAGTGTTTACAGACCCCTCCACATTTCTTAAAACTGGCCTCATCAGATCGAGCTAGAAAAAAAAAATCATCCCAAGTAAGGTAACTCAGACTCCAAAAGACAAATATGGTATGTATTCACTTATAATATGTGGATGCTAGCTGCTAAGTCTTCGACAATCAGGTTACAATCCATATAATCATAGAGGCTGGGTGTGGAGTAAGGGACTGGAGGGTGGCATTGAACTAGCCTAGGAAGGGGAAATAGAACAGACAGTGACGGATGGATTGGAGAGGGTACTGGAACAGGAGGGTCAAATGGGTAGGGGAGAGACAAAGAAGGGGATGAGTGAGGAAATGCAGGGAGAGACAGCTAAAACTCGGGTCATTTGATCACAGTAGAACTTTCCTAAACTATATAAATATATAAAGGTAATCTAAGCAGAATCATCAAGTAACTGGGGAGACAGAGCCCCAACTAGACTTATCACCAATTGTTGGGGGAAGGGTCGCTTGTTCATCCCAGCTGCCCAGCCACGAAATAACCACTCAGAAAACCATATTATTTACAATACTGTTTGGCCAATAGCTTAAGTGTATTTCTGGCTAAAATCATATCCTAAACTAACCCATCTCTGTTATTCTGTATATCACCACATGGCTATGGCTTACCAGCTAAAGTTCCCAGCGTCTGTCTCAGGGGTGGATCCATGGCTTCTCTCTGACTCTGCCCTTCTTTGTCCCAGCATTCAGCCTAGCTTTCCCTGCCTACCTAAGTTCTGCCTTGCCAGAGGTCCAAAGCAAGTTTCTTTATTCATTAATGGTAATCACAGCACACAGAAGGGACTCCCACATCA
>LOJH01001570.1:22505-47892 GCA_001685095.1 Ellobius talpinus
GTGTGTGTGTGTGTGTGTGTGTGTGTGTGTGTGTGTGTGTGTGTGTTTAGGGAGAGGGGCCTTGCTTAAGTGGCGCTCTCACTGAGGGCAGTGCACTTTTAAGTCTTACATCTGGGAACCTTGAACCCATGTGGTTGGGGGGAATAGTGGTTAGTCTAGGGAGGTTGAAAGTTTTCCTATGTTTCTTCTTCCCTGAGGGGTTCTTGTGCTTGTTTTAGATTTTGTGAATCAGTTGAAAATAAAATTGCAGATAGCATGATGACCCACCCTAAGCTGCCATGGGGATGATGGTCTCTGAGTAACTCTAACACCATTTATCAATGTAAGAAAAATAATTATTCTGTCATATGATTTAATATTTAATCAACATTTAATTTTCCCAGTTGTCCCTAAGATGTGTGTTATAACTCTGGGGCAGGGTCTAATTAAGCTCATACAGTGGGTTCTCTGGCTGGCTATGTCTCTGATCCCTTACCTCCCCATACCATCTTTTTAGATAGAGTCAGACCAGGTGTCTCCTCGACTCATGATCCCAGTTTGTCTGTTTGTATCCTCATGGTACTACTGTTTAATTTGTTGTACAATCTCTTACTTGCTGTGAACTGGAAGATGGAGCCAGAAACATGGATGATTCAGGGTGAATGTTTTACCAAAATTACTATGCCCGTGATCCTAGGCCCTTTGTATTCTGCCATGCTAAGCAGCACATAATAGCTGGTTGTAGAGTTTTCTCACAAATAAAGTTTACTACCTACTTCACTAAGGAAGCATTTTAAATGGTACAGTGAATGAGAAGCCAGAGCAAACTCGAAGGGAAATGACCTTGAAAAGATGCCAATTCTAGTTGACCTCATTGGAGCTATAGACTTAGTAGCCTAGCCTAGTCTGAGATTTCAGACAGGCTCTCTAGCTTCTCAAAAGATCATTCCCTCTGATGTAAAATAATAATAAGCATGTTATTGAACATCATGCAAGGTAGTACCTGTCCCTGCCAGTTCTATGAGCTGACATTATTACCTGAGCTCTGGAAGGGAGAAGGAAGCCTGGTGGGTAGCATGTCCCCGATGAATGTTACAGGAGTGGGTGTGCACCTGGCCACACAGGCAGTGTCCTGACTTGGATGGGACAGAGGCCATCAGAAAATATTAGTGGTTATTATTATTATTTTATTATATAAATATTAGTGACCTAGCTCCTCCTGAGGCCTCCGTGGCTCCTGCCTCAGTTGCATGTTTTTCTGCTGGGTTGCTGACCGTGCTACCTGAGATAGCTCTTTTTTGCTGTGTTTTAAATCTTCATAGTGTCAGGGATTAAGAAACTCTTTGCTATATGTTCTCTCTATGCTTTTTAAGTTTTAAAAGACAAGGTTTCTCTTTGTAGCCCTGGATGTCCTGGAACAAGCTATGTAGACCAGGCTGGCCTCAAACTCACAGAGATCTGCCTGCTTCTGCCTCTGCCTCTGCCTCCCGAGTGCTAGAATTAAAGGTGTGTGCCACCACCACCTGGCTCTCTGCACCTTTTTTTTTTTTAAAGATTTATGTATTTATTTTGTACACAGTGTTCAGCCATGTATGCCTGCAGGCCAGAAGAGGGCATCAGATCTCATTACAGATGGTTGTGAGCTACCTTGTGGTTGCTGGGAATCTCTCCAGCCCTCTCTGCACCTTTTTTATTTGACTATCAGGTCCTGCTAGCCTGGCACATTCCCCATGCCACAGATTGCACATTCTCTTCCTCATCTTCCATGCTTTTCACCTCTCCGCTGGTGACTGACAGAAGTAACAGGAAACAGTTTTCACCAAATGTTAGGAGGGAAGGTAGCTCCTTCCACTTTCAGACTACTATACAACTGCAGTACTTCACACAACTTTAAGCAATATGTTATCTTCCCATATATGCTTTTTTTTTAAGATTTATTTGTTCATGTATTTTATGTATATGAGAGCTCTGCCTTCATGCACACCAGAAGAGGACTGCAGACCCCACTACAGATGATTGCTGAGCCACCACGTGGTTGCTAGAAATTGAACTCGGGACCTCTGGAGGAGAAGTCAGTGCCACTGAGCCATCTCTCCAGCCTGATAGACATGCTTTTTAAAAAGTTCTCTTTGCTAGTGTGGTGGTTCATACCTTTAAGGTAGCTATAACTCTCTGTGGTTTTGAAGCCAGCCTTGTTTATGTGGTGAGTTCTAGGCCTGCCAAGGCTACATAGTGAGACCTCCCCTTCTCAAAAACAGGTTAAATAAATAAATAACCATCATCTAATAAGTACATTTTATTTTTCTAAGATGTGCAGACAGGTGAGTTTTCCGGTGTGCACAGCCCCATAGCCACTATTGCAGTCAGCAAAGAGCCGTACCACATCCTGCTTGCTAACAAACCCCGGATAGTTGATGCTATTGTGTTTGGAAGGGAGATTATCCAAAGGAAAAGGAGTGATCTGATATGTGAAAGGTTCCAGAAGTGCTGGTTGGACTGGGGTGTTATCCTCCTCGATTCTCTCCTACTTATCTAATCTCACTCCTAATTACCGCACACAGGGCCTAGAAAGAGCCCCCCCCAATAATAGTGAGCCTACTCAGTGTCCAGATCTCTGTTCCTCACTACCATTTTTAGTATAATGGACTAGTGTTCTCTGAGCAAGCGGCTTAGAGTCGGGGCTCAGAGGATCAGTTGAACCTGGAACCTCTCACGCCAGAAAGCTAAAATGTAGTTAAAAAAATGATAGAGTGTGGGGAGGCCCCTTCAAAAGAAATAGGAATTGACTTAAACAGGCCCTCTGGGCAGGTTTGGGCAATTTAGTTGTTAAGAACACTTATAGTAACAAGTTATAAAACTTTGAATAAAAAAGGAATTCATGTGCCTGCAGTGATGTTCAAGAGAGAGAAAGGGGAGATGAAGATACAAGAGACAAACAGGGAAACACTTCTCTCCAAAGGATGTCAATTGTAAACATAGATGGAAAACCAGGAGTCGAACCTGGGCTACGTAGCAAGATCCTGCTCAAAATATTAAATTATTATTTAACTGCCAGAGAATCATAGTATCTAAACCTCATGCTAGAATGTAAAGTTAGTAGTAATATCACAGTCTGAGTCACCTGACAGATGGTTATTAGTGAGAAAGCATTTTCACATGCTGAGATAGTCACCACCTTAAATAAGTACCTTCACCTAGTGGGACATCCTGACCTATGGGTTCCTTGTGACTCAGTAACTAGTAATTACTGAGCAGTCTCCTTGCCAGGGTACTTAGCATGTGGCAAAGGTAAACAGGCTTGGATTGTACTGGGTGTGGGAAGAACTGCAAATACTTTAGGAACTAGAGAAATATAATTATGCCAGAATATTAGATTACTTATTGTTTTATTGGGAGATGTAGAAGGTTGTAATTGCTACTTGCTCAAGTGTTTGGGTAACGTAGTTTAGGTATGTAGTCTGTTTCCCAACAGCCGATTGATGGATGAGTAAACAACAGCAAAGTGTTGCGAAGTTCCAAAAAGTTTTCTTTGGCACATTACTTTGTTTCTTCACCGACATCTAGCCCATACTCTCAGTGGCTGATCAGTGATAAAACTTGCTTGGAGCCAAGCCTATTTGATTCTCTTAAAGATCATTATTTTTAAATTGTTCTGTAGTCCAGATGATTCAAGTCAGTGTTCATTTGGGATTGGAAGGTTTTGTCCGAGGCTTGGTTGTGGAGAGAACGTGCTGTACACTCTGCAGTGAGTACTTCTGTCAGGGACAGATATATTTTGCACCTTCATGGTGCTTCTGCAGGACATGGGGCCTTTTGAGCTGTCAAAGACCATTCTCTGATGGTATCCTTGGAGTGTGACTTTCATTCTCCTTCCCTACTGATTGCAAAGTTCCTGAAAGTTGTGCACCTTTTCTCTCTTCTCTGTTCTCAATCCAAACCAATATGTTAGGAAGACCTAACTTTTTAATTCTCCTCTAACAAAATTACTTTTCAAGCATGTTTATAAGTAACTCCTTAAATTCTTTACTGTTGGTCCTGGGAATAAGATTGTGAATGAAAAGGCTGTATCTTCCTGTCAGGGTGTTAACTGCTTCAGACCAGTATGGAAGAGAGCCATTAGAGGTTAAATGGCTAGCAGGCTCTGAGTCAACAGCAAAGGCCTTGGAAGTCAATTAGATAAGGATCACACCTAGAGCCATGGACAGACTGCTATGGCTTGCTTCAAACCTTCATGCCTGAGACTAGCGTCTAGGTGACAATTCCTTGTCCCATTTTCCTCACAGTGATCCTTTCAGAGCTTAATCCCCTGAGCATTTGTTTTTTTTTTACTGAGGGTTCTCTTTCACCTTCACTGCCCCTCTCTGGGCCTTCCCCTGAGTTTAAGTGTCTGTGTTCTTTCCGTGTCCCACGTCCATCCTGTGGCCCCCATTTTATACCTCTTTCCTCTTTGCCTTGGTTCCTTATAGCCCCTCAGCATGTGGCTCAGTGCTTTTCAATCTTTATGACAAGCATAGGTGACAGGTGACAGACCCTGTCCACAGTGTTAATCTTCTAGATGACCATGAGTATTGTCTCCTTCACAGCAGGCGCTCCTCAAGACTGCAGGAAGCTTTTTCATCGCTTCTGTTTTAGCTGTGCTTGTGCCAGGCAGATGCTGAACACTGGACATTGCTTCTCCAACAGGCAATACATTAAGAAGTCAATGTGAATCTTCCACATGTTTAAAGCAATCTTATATTTCTCCAGACGTGAGAAATTGATTAGTAAAAGCATAGCATTCAAAAACTTCAGTATTTGGCATTTTAGCACAGCATTAGCAGAGCAAGTCAAAAGATCACAAATCTAAAACCAGTAATTCAGTGAGTTCATTAAGTGACAAAATCATGAATCCCTTCATCTAGCACAGTGGTTCTCAACCTTCCTAATTCTGTGACCCTTTAATGCAGTTTCTCATGTTGTGGTGACCTTCAACCATAAAATTATTTTTGTTGCTAATTAATAACTATAATTTTGCTACTGTTATGAATTGTAATGTAAATATCTGATATTCAGGATGGTCTTAGGTAACCCCTGTGAAAGGGTTGTTCCAAAGGGTTCTGGACCCACAGATTGCAAACCACTGACCTATCCCAAGGGGCTTGAGGCTTTAAGGAATTTTGAAAAGATCAGCTACACCTTGAAGTGATGATTCAAAAATGCAGATTTGGGGCTGGAAAGATGGGTGAACAAAAGAGTTTATGCTGCTCTTACAGAGGCCCCAGGTTCAGCTCTCAGCCACCATGTTAGGTGGCTCACAGCCACCTGTAACTCCAGGGGATCCCATGCCGTCTTCTAGCATACATATAAATGAAAATAAAACACCTTCTAAAGATTCTGACCCCCCCATCCCCTAGAATTAGAAGCTGTGCTGTAGGCACAAACAGAGAGAGCATTGATTGATTTCTGTGATGTTCTTATGTCAGGTTCAGTCATTTCCTTAGGAAATAATTCTCTCTACCGACCTAGGGATACTCCTGTTAATTGTTCCCGTGATTTTGTAGCATTTCCAAAGAATTTAGTGTTGTCTCTGATTTGTGGCCACAGTTTTAGAGCCCATACTAATCACATTCTATTACTAACCTGTACAGGCAGGTATCTGGCTGAAAACAGTGAGGCCACGAGGGCAACATAAGCAGCTTTTACAGCTCGTCTTAGGAGACTTTATTCTAGTGTAATCTGCTCAGAATCCCAGAGTCCCAGTCAGTGAGTGAGATTCTCTGTGACCTCACTCTTAGGACCTTTTGTCTTAGCTAAAAATGCTCACCTTCAGAACCAGGATCGGCTTCAGATTGAGGCTTGATGCAGGAGTGGTCTTCAGAGTTACCCTTGGTTTCTGTCACTTCCCAGGAATAGCCAGTGAATGTGATGGCCAAGATTTCTAAGTGCAGTCCAGCTGGACCTGGCCGCATACCCTAACCCCAGTACTCAGGAGACAGAGGCAGGCAGATCTTGTCATTTGAGGCCAGCCTGCTCTATATAATACATTCTGTGCCAGTCAGGGATGTATCATGAGAACCCACCCACAAAGAATGTGTGTGTGTGTGTGTGTGTGTATTCAACTCAAAATACATGTTATGTTATGTTTCCCCAAGATGCCTTGCTTGAACTCTGAAACTGTGATAAAATTGATGTTATTCGGACTGTTAATGACATCCACTTCTGATGGCATACTAACATCCCTTTATCCTTCCAATATATTCCTAAAATTTTGTCTGAGAAATTTCCATAAACCAGTGACTGTTTCGCCTTTGATGTACTTTTCCACTGTGCTCCAAATCTCTCTAGACCAGTAATGAAAGCCACATGGTCAGTGGAGGGTGTACCCTGTGCATGGCTGGCAGGAAGGCCTCTGGCTGTACTGTGAGGCCATCTCCCTCTTGCAGTCCACGTCCTATCTGCTCTTAACATCCTGGTTAAAGTAGCCAGAGAGCATTTTTAACAATGGAGTGTGTCAGAAGGAACATCCTGGGTTCTGGATTGCTTAGTGGCCAGCTGCTCTTTGGCCAGGACTGCTTGTATTTCTGTGTAGTCTTCATCTCTGGTGCAGAACTTATCAGGAAGCTGCTGGGTCCCTACCTCATGAGCTAGGCCACTGGCATGGCTGCCTAGGGCCTCACAGTCCTGCAGACAGCAGGAGCAGGATTTTTACTTTACCCTCAAATACTGTGAAAAATAGTGATTTAAGTTCTTATCTGTTAACTTAGCTGACATGCTCTATGCTTCCAGTAAAAATAGCAAAATCTCTGTGATTTGTTTAGTTGCATTCAGTTTGAGAATGTGGACAGGAGATTTAATGGGGAGATTACCAGGATTTTGAACCCTTTAAAATGTGTTAGAATACATATTTTATATGATTAAATAACATTTATTATCTGTACTCTCTTATTGTAACTTACAACTTTCTTCTGGATACATATAGATCATTAATATGATTTTAATACTTGTCTTTTGTGACTGGGGCAGATTTTTAACTCACAGAGTGGAGCAATGGAATAATGAATAAGAATTTGAAAGAGAGGAGAAGGGTCATACATTGATGTTTATTAGGGAGCCCATGAACTCAGCAGGGAAGAGGGAGCCCAAATCCCCAGTGCCCTCTTCTGAGAGAGAGGAAACAGTAGCAGGGACTGGTGTTGGGGTGTTAGCACTGACCACAGGGGTCCCCTGGAACTACCTTAGGCCAGAGCAGTAGGAGGAGGGGAGGTTGGAGAGGCTAGTGGTCCAGCTATGTGGTGTAGGAGACCTTTACAGATTCCTTACAGGTGTGCCTGTGTTTACTCATGTGCTCTTGTCTATGGAAAAGACTGTTAAGCTGTCAAATAGTGAACTACCTCGGTAGTTCCCGATGCCGTGATCATGGTTTTGGTCTCGTTTCTTTTAGGTTACCCCTGTTTCAGGCCAGTGCTTTTGCATTTTTGGCCCCTGCTCGAGCCATCCTGTCTTTAGATAAATGGAAATGTAACACCACAGGTAATTGCAGTTATTTCCACATATGTCATTGGGGTCCTTTAAAGCAGGTGGAAAGGGGGCCTGAACACCCTGCCAATAATAGTATTCCTTCCTGTGTTGAGAATAGAATGTACTGGCCCTTAGCAGCTTAGAACGCTCCAGTCTGTGGACCGTGCCTGTTTCTGTCTTTACATCTGCTCTTCATCCCTAACCCTAGGACAAGCAAGGGCCAGAAATGACTTCATTTCTGTTTGCCAATGAAACTGATAAATATGGGGATAGATGGAAAAATATTTGTGCTATTTTCCTGCCTTTCTCTTTCAGTGGATTTTATGACTTACCATAATCACTCTCTCACTGCATCAGCATCCCTTCTCTGAAACATCTTTGCTTTTGAAGGATCTGGCTACTGCTGTGGTTTTCTGCAGATGACTTTCATTCCCCTTCCTTAGTGATTGCAAAGATCCTTACAGAACCTGATAAGCTTAAGGAATTGGAGAAAGTCAGAACTGTTGTACTCTCAGAATAGTTATATTTTGAGATTCTAGGAGCCAAGCTTTCCTGATTCCCTTGCTGTCCCTGCTCCTAGGTGTGTTACTTTGTGACCATTGATTTTGATTTAGGAACTGGAAAAGGCCCCTCTTTATCTAGGTTTTTAAAACCTCAACCCACAGCCTTGCTGTTGGGCATTTCAGGTAGCTGCTTGCAAAGAGTGGTTTCTGTGAAGCTGGCACTGGCTGGTAGCACCACGCCAGTCAGCCTTTGGCACACCGAGTAGCTTTTTCAACGAGTACATTTGGTTACTTAGTGTGGGAGTCCATCTCCAAGCATAAGTCCTACTGTCATAGGTTGAGTTTTATTTAGGAATTGACAATTAAAACAATGAAGAAGTTATTAATGGTTATTATGAATATGTGCTATGAAGCATTAGTGTCACTCCAGAAAAACTTGGTCTTTTCTTTTTGTTTTCAAGAGATTACAGTTGCGAATGGATCAGCAGAGCTGTTGGAGCACATCTGGCACCCCCGGATCCAAGAGGTAAAGATGAGCACTTGCCACATGTGTCCTCCTTGTGTTTTTGCTCACCTTTGGTGCCAGTTGTGCCCAGGAAACTGCAGTTGCTTTGTTATATTAAGTCCCTTTTGTTTTCAACTACCGGAGTGTTTATTTCCCCTGTTGATCTTTATACCATCAGTCCCCAGGCCTGCCTGCTCATTCCCTTCCGGGGTGGTGACTGTGAGTGAGGCTTGTTGGCTGTCAGCGGAAGAGGTGTGGCCGTGTTGTGTCTGTCTGTTAGCTGTCTTGTTGCTGTGTTGGAATGCTGAAAACAACTCGAAGAGAGAAAGTTCAGTGTCAGAGGCTTTGTCCATCTTAGTGAGGAGTTCAAGGAACAGCTCATGGCAATTCAGCCCATGGCAGCCAGGAAGAGAGCAAGAGATACAAGAAGGGACCAGGGCAAGATAGAGTTCCCAAGGACACATCTCAGTCTACTTCCTCCAGCCAGGGCCCATTTCTCAGTAATGTCCTCATATTATGAGCCACCCATCGACTCTCTGATTGCCTCTGGAAGCTCCATGATGGGCATATTCAGAGGTGTGCTTGACTAACATGGACATCTCAGTACAAGCAAGTTGATAGTCATACCTATTTGTTGAAAAAAAATTGGGGGGGGCCAAAGTACATCTGAGTAGAGTTGATTAAAGCTGTCCTCAGGTACAGAAAACCAGCTGATGGGTGTGTATATATTCATATTGTCACCATGAAATCTTTAGACTTAGTACAAATGTCATTCTATATGACATAGGCATTCTTTTAGAATTTCTGTCCGCAACTCTGTCTTTTGAATGTCTTTCCAGGGCCTGGTTTTTTAAAGCTGACTGTATTGAAATAGCCTGCAGGACTGGATTGAAAATGTACTCATCTGAGAACTGACAGATTTGCCCATCTCACCTTGCAGTGAGAAGGCAGGCAGATTTGTCTTCAGTGCCTATTTCTGCAGCTAACCTTAAAGCATTGCTGTCATATTTGTTTGCTAGGCCTCAGTCACCTGCACAGAAATCTTTTTTGTAGCCCCGGGAACTGTTGTACTTGTCATGCTGCTGTATGATATGACTGGTAGCTTGCAGAAATGTCATTTGTGGCTACAGGTGATGTTCTTGGTATTTGACATCACTAGCAAACTGTCCCTTTTTTGTTTCAGATTCAGGGAGCTATCATCATGTCCTCATTGATAGAAGTGGTCATTGGTCTCCTTGGCCTGCCTGGAGCTCTGCTGAGGTATATTGGACCTCTGACCATCACACCCACCGTGGCCCTCATTGGCCTCTCTGGTTTCCAGGCAGCAGGAGAGAGAGCAGGGAAGCACTGGGGCATTGCCATGCTGTAAGTGTTCTGAGAGAACTCCAGGGTGGGGTCATTTCTTACCATGGGCAGCCTTGTGGGATACTTGGGACAGTGCACTAACTTGAGGAGAAAGCAATCTGTGAAGATGAAGTGTTTGGACATTTTCATTTTTTTCTGTTCATGTGAGGGCTAATTAAGTGATTCTTTTAGATCAGAGTTTAGACATGAGAACAGTCATGGTATTCCAAAGGCAGACAGCAGTGAGCTGTCTTGTTTAGATGGGACTGGCAGTAGAGCACTGTTACAGAGGACCTGTTGGCGCTCACCTGATCTTAGAGCTGTGCGTTCCAATGGCAAGGCCAGTTTCTTATGGGATCTGCCTTCTTTCTCTATAGATCATCAAAAGCATTGAAGATGCCAGCCAACATTGTATACTAATGAACATATGGGACTTTAATCATAAGACTGAGAATGCACATTCTTTCTGTAATGTATATAGTAGGTGAAAGGATTATATCATACGTCAAAGCTCCCAAGAAGCTGTAATTTTACCAATGAATAAAAATTTGAAAACTTAAAATTTTTAATTTTTTGTTTTGGGAAATATTCCATATTTAATAATTGGCAGCATTTATTAATTTTTCCTATATCTCTGTGCTCTGTATAATATTACATAGAACATTGCATAGTATTTACATAGGTTGAGACTAGTGTTCTCCATATCTAACAACTGAAGAAACAGAGGCCCAGTGAGTCTGTGACCAAGATTATTTTCAAAGTCTATGTGGTCTGACTGGAACTCAGCTCACACTCATGCCTGCCTCTGTGGTGTGCAAGGTATATGAAAATATCCATGAATTCTTTTTATTTTCATACTTTACCAAAGGTCAGCCAGAACATTCTCCATGCAGGCGTGTGTTTGTAGATGCCGTTAAGGAATTTTAACTCAGTGAGCTGTGGTACCAGAAAGGTGCTGGTGTTTTATAAAAAATATTAAAATTTTAGGCCCATAACAAAAAGATTCGGGGGGGAATCACATAGGAGCTTTAAAAGAAACTAAAAATTTTTTATAAATGACTCCTAGTAAGCAAAGAAATTGGAACAATTGCTAATAATTTAGCTGGTAACAGTAGCAGTATTGATAACCGCAGAGTGATTAGAGTCGTCATGGAGAGACTTTAAAAGCTTTAAGAGAAATAAAGTACGTGTAACCTTTTCTCTCCAGTAGCTAGCAAACCATGTGACCTAAGCAGGGGAAGTTAATAAAAACAGAAAACAGTTAAAAGTAATAACCAAAACCCATCTGTGAGCTAAAAGCCTTCCAGGCCCACTTCTGGTAAGGCGGCGTTGAGCATAGTGTGTGTGCACATATGGAGGGTTAACTCCGTACACCAGAAAAGGAAGACAATGAAATTCTTCTAGAGAATTAGAAATGGCGAAAATGAACTCATGCCCCATGCTCTCCCCTAGGAAGTTTTTTTTAGGCGTCCCATGGCCTCCACAGACGTCCTCTATGTGAGAGATGTCCATAACAAGCTTGTAGCCACCCCATAAACTCTGTAGCTTATTCTCCCATGTCCCTCCTCACTTGCTGTTCCACAGGATGGGCACACAGACCCCCAAGCCATTTCCTCTGCTGCTACACTCCTACTTTGTCACGCTTTCCCCCTCCCCATTTGCCACATGCAGCCCAGAACAAGTTCTGCATCTGTTTTCTCCTCCGGATTTTGCTACTCTTTGGTCCCCACCTTCCCTTGCCCCACCCTTTTCTGACCATTTCTGACCTGTGTAGGGATTCACCATTAGTTCAGGACCTTTCCTCTGTCCCCTCTTTTGAAATTCCAGTTTAGACACAAGCTACACTTTTTGTTTTGTTTTGTTTTTTGAGATAGGGTTTCTCTGTAGCTTTGGAGCCTATCCTGGAACTAGGTCCTGTAGACCAGATTGGCCTTGATCTCACAGAGATCTGCCTGACTCTTCCTCCCGAGTGCTAGGATTAAAGGTGTGTGCTACCACCTTCTGGCTAAGACACAAGCTACACTTTTTTTTTAATCACCCCTTTCCCCCACGCTTCTTGGTGAGTCTCTTAAATGTATTTGGAAAGAGAACAGTACAATGCAGGTAGATGTTGCTTGAAACAAAGATGGCAGGTAGGGTTGGGGCCCAATGGGCTATCACAGATAGTGGCAGTTTTCCACTCTCTGTTGCCATGTTGGTTTTGATAGGTTTTTTGTTGTTGTTGTTTGTTTTTGTTTGTTTGTTTGGGTTTTTTATGTAAATTCTATCCCAGAGGAACTGAAGTGACTTGGGCCCCATAAATGATTTCAACCTTGACCCAAGGTGTCAGTTGATGGGTTATCAGTCTACCCAAGTGACTCCACAGGAAGTGGGTTTTCTTTGCTGGTACTGCTGTCTCAGCAGTTGGAATTCTTAAGCTTAGTTTTGAAGACACTCTCTTCTTGTCAGCTGTACCTTAGGTGGCAAGTGAAAAAAGCCACTGAAGATAGAAGACTAGCCCTTGTTAGGTGGTTCGGCACATCCTGTGTCCCTGTATTGTTTTCTTCATACAGTCCACCTAGGAGGATGAGAAATGACCTCCTACTTGGCAGCCACTTGGACTTTCAGCTGATGAGGAAGCATTGGGGTCCTGGGATTAGTACTGTAGTCAACTCAGGCAGTCCTACCCCTAGGACAGGTGTAGAAGGAGAAGTAACTAAAGCTCAGGCTTTAGACCTTATCACCAAGTAGATCTACCCGTGTGACCGTGAACGCCAGCGTAGTGCCTGTGGAAGGAGCATGTCGCAGAAGCTGCCCCATAAGAAACTGTCTGCTTTTCTTGAATACTGAAGTTTTACCTTGTTTTCAAAAGTAACTTATACTCAATATAAATAAAGCAGAAAATGAAGGAAAAGTAGGAAAAAGTAGTGACTAATCACCTCAAAATGTAAAATGATCCCTGGTAGCTTTGGATCATGTCCTTCCCTCCTGTTGGTATGTATGTAGGTATGTATACATGTTGTCGGGGTTTCTGTCCTGCCCAGTTCCTGCATTCGTTAAGTCCCAAAGAATTTCACACTGAGGTTATATTAGTTATAAACTGATTGGCCCATTAGCTCAGGCTTCTTATTAACTCTTATACTTGTATTAGCCCATTATTCTATGTTAGCCACATGGCTTGGTACCTTTTTCAGTAGGGTAGGTCACATCTTCCTTTTTCTGTGTCTGGACAGGACTGCAGAGGGAACTTCCCTCTTCCCAGAATTCTCCTGTTCTCATTGACCCNATTAGTTATAAACTGATTGGCCCATTAGCTCAGGCTTCTTATTAACTCTTATACTTGTATTAGCCCATTATTCTATGTTAGCCACATGGCTTGGTACCTTTTTCAGTAGGGTAGGTCACATCTTCCTTTTTCTGTGTCTGGACAGGACTGCAGAGGGAACTTCCCTCTTCCCAGAATTCTCCTGTTCTCATTGACCCACCTCTGCTTCCTGTCTGGTTGTCCCGCCTATACTTCCTGCCTGGCTACTGGCCAATCAGTGTTTATTTGAAATATAGACAAAATACAGGACATTCTCCCACACCATGTACGCACTTCCCTCCTATTGGTGTGTATGTAGGCGTGTGTACACACTTCCCTCCTGTTGGTGTGTATGTAGGCATGTGTGCACACGTCCCTCCTGTTGGTGAGTACGTAGGCGTGTGTACACACTTCCCTCCTATTGGTGTGTATCTAGATGTGTGTACATACTTCCCTCCTGTTTGGTGTGTATGTAGACGTGTGTACACACTTCCCTCCTATTGGTGTATATGTAGGCGTGTGTACACACTTCCCTCCTGTTGGTGTGTATATAGGCGTGTGTACATACCTCCCTCCTGTTGGTGTGTATGTAGGTGTGTGTGCACACTTCTCTCCTGTTGGTGTGTATGTAGGCATGTGTGCATACTTCCTTCCTGTTAATATGCAATAGTTTCTTGGTTGCTTCGAGCTGATCTCTAGTTGTAAATATACTATCTGGTATTATTTTATCTGGCATCATTTCCCTCCCACGGAGTGAGTTTTCCCATTTGAATCTTCTTACTCAATCAAGAAATCGTAGGCCAGCTGCTTGTGACATCTTTTTCCACATAGTAACATTTCCAAATTGAAGTGAGGAGGGAGGGCTTAGGTGAATGAACTCAACACGTGTAACCAGTTAAAGCTGGGGTATTTTAATGCATGGACATAACCTTTAATTTTAGGATTTTTTTTTCTTCTCAGGACGATTTTCCTAGTGTTACTATTCTCGCAATATGCCAGAAATGTTAAATTTCCTCTCCCAATTTACAAATCCAAGAAAGGATGGACTGCGTACAAATTACAACTTTTCAAAATGTTTCCAGTGAGTAGTTGATCACCCCACCCCCACCTCTAGCACAGTATGCCTTTGTTCATATGTAAGGTGCTAGGTAAAGGAAGGCTATAGGGAGACCCTCCTACATCTCTGATGATGGCATTAGAGTACTTACTCCTTACAGGCTAAAGTCTAGATGACTGTAAGGTTCCAGTTCAAAGATTAGATCACATTCTTCTGCTTTGCCACAGAAGGACTCTTGTCAGTGGCTCTGAGATGTGACCCCATGTGGTCTCTGCAGGCATGCTGCCCATTCTTTTACTAGCCAGACTTTGGAAAGAGAAAGTGAATTTACCCGCATAACCTCTCAGTGCAGTCTCGTTGAAGCAGTTGTTCTGCATAGTCCTGACGATGGCAGCCTTGGGGTGGTGGGTACAGTTAGGAAGGGATGTGTTACCCAACAAAGATTCTGCCCTTGACCACTCCAGATCATCCTGGCTATCCTCGTGTCCTGGCTGCTGTGCTTCATCTTCACGGTGACTGATGTCTTCCCTTCCAACAGCACCAACTATGGCTACTATGCACGCACAGATGCCAGGAAGGGCGTACTTCTGGTAGCCCCATGGTTTAAGGTTCCATACCCATGTAAGTATCATGAAGGCCCAACTGGGAGGGGTTGGAAGTAGAAAAAAGGTTCTACATCGTGGAAAGCCTTTTTTGACCTAAGAATGTCTCTTTACCTGGACATTTTTCTAATCACTTATGTGTATGTATATGCACATGTATGTGCATGAGTGTGGAGGCACAGGTATGGAGGTCAGAGGACAGTCCCAGATGTGGCTCTCATCTTTCCCTTGTTGGAAATAGGGTCTCTTTGTTGTTTGCCACTGTATACACCAGACTAGCTATGTTGTGAGCTACAGGGAGTCTCCTTTTTCCACCACCCATCTCTCTGGAGAAGCACTGGCATTGTAGATAAGTACTACTGTGTGGGTTCTGGGAATTTCAACTCCTGTCCTCATGCTTCAAATGCCAAGCACTTCACCCACCAAGCTTTCTCCCAAACCCTGAAGCCTGAACATCTTCATGGCTTTTTGGTCATTAGAGAATCAGACAGTGAAAAGGGAAGTTCTTGTCCCCAGAGGTCAGTCACGTGCACACAGTTACTGACCAGTTCCCCTCTCAGGTTAACTGCTTGGCCTTCTGAGCCCTATTAGGCTCTGAAATCCTGGGCAGGTGCTCTGGCCAAATGTGAGCTGTGATGGCAAAGATTTGAGGGCCACTGCTGATAAAGACAGGCACAAAGCTACTTGGTGCCAGGGCTGCCACAATGGAAAGATTAGCTAGCTGCTCCTGCCCACCAGAGTTTATGGGATAGTTTTACTTTGGTCACAGCTGTGGCGGGAACCTGACACTTACAAGCAGCCGGAAGATGGAGCTTAGCCCAAAGGGTCACCTGAAGTCACATGCAGCATTCTCCGGGTCCCAGCTCTGAACTTCCTCATGGGAACCAGTGGTTAGAATGTTATTCCAAACATTTTCAGTTTTCTTAGAGTTGAAGCATGAACTTAGCCAGGTTGAGCCGGTCATCCCTTGAGCTGTATTTTCTTATTTTACAATGAGAAACCCAAAAGCAAGAAAAGCCAAGAATATTAAGGTTGGGTCAAAGATGCCTCCTCCAAGTATGCTGAGTGGTGATAATATCTGCAGCTCTCCCCTTTGTTCTTGATATTTTCTGAAAGCTTTCACAGGCTTAACCTTCTAAAATAACATTCTTATCACATGGCGTCTCAGAGTGTATTTATATATACCTATCCTGTTTCCAGAAAAATGTGCTCAGTTCATAAACACACCTATAAGCCATGATAAAGTGAGATTGAAGGTCTCTTTGGAGGCATCATGGGAGGATGGAGCAGAGCCTCAGCATATCCACTTGGCCTGCTCATGCATATGGCTTCCCAGCTGACAGCTAGTGACAATACAAGCCACCAGCTGTTCCTGCAAGGGACTCCCCAGGGGCATTATAGGGCATCATCCATGAGATGGTGTCACTTAGTAGACAGGGTTCATGGCATCACCATGGGAATATGTGAGCTCATAGGGTTCTCTTCAGGGACAGCCTTCAGCTGCCAAGAGCTAGTGAACTGTCTTTCACCCATCTGCAAGACCCAGTTCTGCACACTTTCCAACATTTGGATCAGCCTAGAGAGGACACTTTTAAATATCACAATCTGTGCCCTCAGCCTTCAATATAGGAAGGATTGCCAAGATTAATGTTAATATACAGACTTCTGGCCCAAGATGTCAGCAATGCCAAAGCTGAAAAACCTGTCGTAACACCCTGAAAAAGTAGGTAAGCCAGGCACAGCATGTCCTTGTAGATAATACTAGCTTTCAGGAGGCTGAGGCAAAAGCATGATTGGTTTGAGACCACATACATGGACTCAAAACAAGTTAGTAAACAAAGTTCCAGAACTTAGTTGTAAGTGCGTGCATGTGTTCATGCGTGTGTATGTGTGTGTAGGAATGTGTGCACAGACTGAAAAGAGACAAATTTAAAAGAGAGGGCTCAGTGATTGAGAGCTCTTCCAGAGGACCTGGCTTCTTTTCCCAGCACTCACATGGTGGTTCACAAACCATCTATAACTCCAGTTCCAGGGGATCTGATGCCTTCTTAAAGGGTGCTTGTGTGCACTGCATACACATGGTGCATGGTCATACATGCTGATAAAACACTTGTATGCATAAAATAAAGGTAAGTCTTTAGAAATTTAAATATTTAAAGTTTAAATGTTGATATAAAGGATTTTTAGAAATCAGACTTAAAGACTTCAGGTAAAAAGCAAAAAAGCAAAACAGACTGAGAAAAATTCAAAATGTATTTTATGAAAAGTGGTGCAGGTTAAGTATTCCCATTTTTCAAAGTGATTGGGGCCCTAGCATTTTAGATTCAGAGTTTCGGACTAGGAATCTGTACATACTGTATCCCCAGTACAGTGAGGCTGGGTCTAAGCATGAAGGCCATCTGCATTTCACCCACCCGACACACAACTTGAAGCTAATTTATTTTCTTTTTGGAATAGTGCATTTTATTTTTAATGTTGTATGGGCGCTTTGCATGCAGGTACATCTGTGCATTATTGTCCTGCCTAGTGCCTATGGAGGCCAGAAGAGAGTGTTGGATCCCCAGGAACTGAAATTACAGATGTTTGTGAGCTGTCATCGGGTGCTCAGAATTGAACCCAGGTCCTCTTAAAGCACAGCCAGTGCTCTCACCCCCAAGCCGTCTCCAGCCCCCCATGTACCTGCGTTTTGACTGTAGTGTAGCACATAGGGTTAGGTTTGGAATTTTCTACTTGTGGTATCATATTCTAAAAAAATTCCAGATTTTAGAACATTTTATATTTTTAAATTAGGAATGTTCAACTGAAAATGTAGAATATAATAGGAAATCTTCCCTCAAAATCAGGGAAGGGAAGATTTCTTCAAGGGAAACCATCATGCTGCAATCTATATACTGTAACAGAAGAAAGTTTGTTCTAAAACCACAAATGGAGCTTGATAAAGCTTGATAAAGGACGTCCTTGAACCAAGCCTGAGAGAAAGTGTGGGCCGCCAGTGTGGTTGGGCACAGCCTGTGACACCCCTTCTGGGGATGTTACACTCTTCTTCTGGAATTGACCCCTTGCACCTCTTGCTCCAGCTGTGTCTGCCTCCTCTGCTGGCTCCCAGAGTTGGACAGCCCCAGGCAGGAACGCTCTCCTCACTTTCCAGCCTTGTTTGTACATCCTGCTTTGAAGGCCTGTCTTCATTTGAACTTGAACCATCACACTGTTAGTGTCTCAGAGTGCCCAGAGCTACAGGGCAGGCTCCTGCCCCAGAACTGTGTTTCAGATTTTCCCTCTGTGTGGCATCTGGGTTACTATTCCTAATGGTTCAAGGAAGAAGGGCATGTGCCTTTATCAAGGAAAGAAAAATGTCTAATAAGAATTAAGCAAATGCAGATACTCAGATGAAATTACAATGGGAATTTTGTTTGCTTTCTGAAATAAAAGTTAACAAACCTGATAGTGACAGGGTAGGGTCTCATCTACTCTGTGGTGTACTTGACTGTTGGACCAAAGTAGCTGGGACTTTTCACTTGATGCCACTACTTTGTACCATGGTGTCTACAGCTGTGCTCTGAATCCCTGATACAAATTCCTATTCCAAGCCAGGAATGTAATCCCAGCCCTGTAACTCACACTCTGGAAACAGATGCAGGAGACTTGCCATAAGTTTGAGGCCTGTCGGGGCTATATAGTTAATACTAGGCCATCCAGGGACACTGTCTCAAAAAACAAAGCAAAACAAATTTCTGTCTCACCATAGCAGGCAGTGTTAAATTACATTTTAGTGGATGCTAGGAACATGACTTTAAGAAAGAGAATCCCCCACCTCTTCCAGTCTAGTGACGGCTTTCTCAAGTAAAGATGCGGCTTTCTCAAGTAAAGATGCGGAGAGCAACCCTCACTGAGGCCCCTACTCAGTAACCTTCCCAGACATCTGCTGTGATTTAAGATTTAAAAGCAAATGGTTTGCAAGAGCTTGAGAATCCTGCACAGATCTTGCAGAGTTCCCTGAGGTTCTTGTAACCTTGCCAGCCCCTATAGGTAAGTGTGCACATCTTTTACGGTTGTTTTCTCTCCTCAGTTCAGTGGGGGATGCCCACCGTCTCTGCAGCTGGTGTCATTGGCATGCTCAGTGCTGTCGTAGCCAGTATCATCGAGTCCATCGGTGATTACTATGCCTGTGCCAGGCTCTCCTGCGCCCCACCACCTCCTGTCCATGCAATCAATAGGTATGTCCCAAGAAGACATGCTCATCTAGTCTTGTGGTAGAAACTGAGAGCTTCAGATGACAGCAGCCAAATCATAATTGGCTGTTTATCTTTGGCCAAGTCACTGCCCTCAATGCCCTGGCTGTCTCATCCATGGCACAGAGCAGCAATCTACGTTCCCCCCTTCCAGTCTCCCTGACTTCTGTAGAGGTGGGTGCATCTCTTCTCAGTGTGAAACGGACACCGTTGTTCTCTGCTTGGTTTTGTTATGTGTTGTCTTGTTTTCTCAAGGACCCCTAGCCCCAAGAACTTATTTCTAGTTGAAGAAAAGTCTGTTTCTCTCTCATTCAGTCCTGACTGCCATAGTCAGTCAGGTAGCACGACATTTTTCTTGCATCAGATAGTAACCGCTGTAGGTCTGACGGTGGATTTATGTCAGTTGCCTTTTGAGGTAATCCGTTCACAGTCATGGATCGCAGAACCAGACAAGAACAGCTCCGGGGAGGCAAAAACTAAGATCCAGAATTTTAAATGAGTGTCCCCCATGAGCTGTGGGGTTTGTACCTCTTTAGCTTCTGGAAGTCATTAAGAGATTGTTTCTAAGGAAGACATAGAGAAAGGAGCACAGGCCACCCTCCCTGTTGTTGCTCCTCCAACATGAGTCAGCATGACTGGCATGGACTCTTTGGGGGTTCTCTGAGGCTTTCACAGCTCTCCAGCAGAGCTGTCTCACACGGTGACACCACTCGTGTCAGTTGTTCATAAAAACATTCAAAGCCGGGCGGTCATGCTGCACACCTGGGAGGCAGAGGCAGGTGGTCTGCTCTACAAGGTGGTCACCCCAAGTCTGCAAAGAAGGTTCCAGGACAGCCAGGGCGGTTATACAGATAAATCCTACTCCCCCCACCCCCACCCAGCAAAATGGACAAGCTTACAAAGTATTTCTTCCTGATGAAACTATCTTAATAGCAAAGAGTCAAATTGGTATGCTTTACTTCTAAGCACAGCCCACGCTTCTCTTACATTCAGTAGTTCTTTGATTTTATTGAAATTATTTTAAAGTACTTGTGTCTAATGGGCAGTGTGGAGATAGCCTTCTTAGAGTTGCTGAGCATATGGAGGGTTGTCCTCAGCCTGTCAGAGAAGGGACCTGAGAGTCCACAAACTGCCACCACTTAACACCCCACCCCTCTCAAGGGGCATCATGCTTGTAGGCTTCAAACATTAAGAACTGGTTTCAAAGTTTCCCATGAATGACTTTCTCTTTTTCCTGTTTCTTTTCTTTTAGGGGTATTTTTGTGGAGGGTCTTTCCTGTGTTCTCGATGGTATATTTGGTACTGGGAATGGCTCTACATCCTCCAGTCCCAATATTGGAGTTTTGGGAATTACAAAGGTACAAATGTTTTTTTTAGTTAAATGGCTATCTGTCCATTTCATTGATGGGTTTGACCTGTGACCCTTCCATTGTGATCTTCCTTCCCCACCTCCTTACCACCTTGGACGAGCTTTGGAGTACCTGTTAGGAGACCTCACCTCACTTGGCCGCCCTGGGTAAGAGGCATCTGGGTCTAATTGTGGCTTTCTGCAGTCTCCAGATGTTAACTAAGCACCTGCCTGTGTCAGGCCTCTGCTCTAAGCACTTGGGAGTGCCTGATGAGAAAGAAAGTTGGAGATTACATCCTAACGAGGGAAGACCCTCAGTTCAGCAGGGCATGTTGAATGAGAGATGCCTGTCTCTACAGAAACCATCCATCTCACTAAATAAGTCTCAGGCCTCTGGATCAGAGCCCCTTCTCAGTGAAATCTGTGGAGCCACGGTGAAGCACAGCCTGGATCGGAGTCCTCCCCATTCAACCCTAGATAGTGACATGTAAGCGTACAGTTGTCCCACCCCAAAACCCAGCTTCTGTGAGAAAGTCTGCTCCTGACCTGTCAGATTTATTACGGGCAATTAAACTTCATGTTCTAGTTGCCATAGGCAACCAGTGCTGCTTGCCAGGATGTTGAGGAGTGCTGGCAGGCCCAGCAGCCATTGGATGTTGTGTAAGTAGAGACTGTTGAGACTGGTTCCCCTTTTTTTTTATAGCCTGCATGAGTCACAGGACTCCTTACCTAAGAACCAATCCAGAAGCCTTCAAGACCTGTTTGACCCCCTAGCCTCATGCAAGATTCTATAACCAGATAAAAAAAAACCCAGTATTAAGTTTGATTCATCTTGGTTACAAATCTGGGTGAGAGGGAGCAGTGTTGAGACGCAGGGAGCACACCCGACCTGCTGATCTTCCCCTAGAGGCAGGGCCAGTGTAAGCTCAACTTCAGGTGGGCCAATGGCACCATCTATTGCCCATTCGCCCAGCACATGGCGTGGAGAGAGGGAGACTATATGGGAACTTCCTTCAGTGTTGTTGCTGGAGTCCAAGTGCTGCCTACAATAGACAATGGATGTGGAGCCCAAGGAGCTGAAGGAAGGGTTTGATGGGCACAGAGCAGGTATTAACCAGCAACCCCTTAGCATCTGCCCATGGGCAAATAACTAGCTCCAAATAGGGAGTCTGTAAAACTCCTGAGGACCTCATGTTTATCAAGCACCCTCCTTCTGTACCTCTACAGATATATAGAACAGCTAAGGTCACTGAAAGGAAGCAAGTACCCTTTACAGGCCCAGGGAATGAATGACATTTGAGTGATACAAGGCTTCTCTGAAATGGCACCCCAACAGCACTTACTTATTTGTTTGTTTGTTTGTTTATTTTAGTTGTGCAGGGGGGAAATGTACACATGAGTGCAGTTCCTACAAGGCCAGAAGATAGAGTCAGATCCCCTTGGTGCTAAGCTATAAGCAGTTGTGAGCCTCTAACTATGGACGCTGGAAGAACAATATGAACTGTTAAGCACCGGGCTATACTCACCAACACTAATGCATGAGCTGATTTATGTTGCTCTGAATCCCTTTGTTCCAGTCTTTGGAGCCATTTCTCCAGGCAAGAACTGTATCCATTCAAGACACTCACTGTTGAGTTCCTAGTCCACTTCCGCCTTAGAGCAGGGAGCTGGGACTTGGAGCAGAAATGCCTGTGTGACCCTAGCCCTGTGATTTTGTGAGTTGAGCACAGCCCCTAAGGTCTGGATCCATCTGTCTTGACAGGGCAGTCAGGAGTACATGTAGCTGTATACACTTAAATAGGTTCATGTTAAGATTTTACTTGCCCAGTCTCATTGGCCATATTTCAAGACTCTCATTCCACATGCTCAGTGACTGGCAGAAGACAGAACATTCAGAAAACACTACCACTGTCGCAGTCTCCTGGACAGACAGGGCTGAGCCATTGAACCATGCTTGGATTGAAAGGAGGGTAGTCTGTCCCCCATTTTCGGGCATTTCTGCTGATAGCTGCTTCTATCCAGTCACTGCATTCCTTGGACTTGGAATTCCTAACCTCACCAGAGTTGAGTTACCTACTCTGCCTCTGCTGAGTGTAGTCCGCCTGTCCCACAGAGAAAGCAACAGGACAGACACCAGGGATTGGGCTGCTCTGGCCCTATCACTTTTTCTCAACATGGTGACAGCAGGTAACCCCTTTGGTCTCTGTGCCCTGGTCTATAAAGGTAGCTTGTAAGATGTTAGAATTTATCACTTGATAATCAGTTTAGCATGGCTTTCTGGCGTAGCTGGTTCCAAGTACCAGCTGTGTTACAGATATGGTCACTTAAATTGTTTGCCACTTGGTTTATTTCTAGGAACAGAGTAACATGGTCTTCCTAAATATAGTCTGTGCCTCTCTCTGCCCACCCCAGATTAAATTTTTTTATGTGTCAGTGTTAGTTTCTACGTACATATGTATGAGCCTGATTCTGACCCTAGAAGTCAAAAAAGGGCATTGGATCCCCAAAACTGTAATTTAAGTTGGTTGTGTGCTATCATGTGGGTGCTGGGAGCTGAACATGGGTCCTGGAAAGAACAGTAGTGTTCTTAACTGCTGAACCATTTCTCAAGTTCAAATATAGTGTCTTTTAGAGATGGTATCTAGGAAAGATCATTTCTCTGGTACATTACATGCTATTGAAGATCTGGGAAAAGCCAGGGATACAAATTTGACTTTTTGATGGTCATGAAGGAAGAAGCAAGGAGGTATGGAAGAGGTGCCAGGGAATGGGCAGAATAAGAGGAGTCTTAAAGGTCTAGTGTAACTAGCAGGTAACAGGAGGGCAGGATCTTAGGGCAGTTGGCAGTGGGGATAAACTGGACATAGAGATACATGTTTATGAGCCAAGTATTCAGGAGGCAGAGGCAGGAAAACCATGAGCCTGGGCTATGGAGTAGGTTCCAGGCCAGCCTGGTCTGCATTATCAAGATCCTATCTCAAAAAACAAGACAAGCTAGGCATGGTGGTACATACCTTTAATCCCAGCACTCAGGCAGAAGCAGATAGATCTCTGAGTTAGAGGATAGTGAGACTTACACAGAGAAACACTGAAACCAAAACAAACAAACAAAACAAAACAAAGAAGATCCAAAAAATCTGTAGTTGTTCAGGTAATATTCACGAACAGAAGAGTGGCTTAGTTGCTGTTTGGTTATTAAGCTCTATTGTCACGGGCATCCCTGGGCCACTGTGGCCTTTCCCATCTGGTAGGGGGTTGCCCATTCCTGCTGGGAGCCTTCACACTGAATGGTCCCTCTGCCTGTCAACTCTCCTTCAGGGAAATCTTACTCAGCTTCCCAGAACATCCAACAACTCTCCCCAACTCATTTTTCCCCCTTTCCTCCCCGGCTTCCACATAGCAGAACAGTGCAATTTTATCATGGGGCTGTGTCTTAAAACTCATCTTCATGTCTGTCCATCCCCAGTCTAACAAACGAGCACACCTTAGATGCTCAAAGATGTTTACTGCAGATGGGAGGCTTCCTTCTCGTGGGATCAATAAGTCAGTCCCTCTTGATTGATCCTGCAATTTGTATGATCTTTTCCACTGTTTACCTGTCCTTTGGTCCTAGTAGAGGCTACATTGGGGCAATTGAGGTTGCATATCATCTGTGACTATTTTCCCCTTGGCAGGCACTTTTTGTTTTCTTTTTACCTTCTTTCTTCCTTTCCCCACTCCACCCATCCTGTGTCCCTCACTAGCCTCAGTCTACTACCTCACCCTTCTGAGTGCTGAGATTATAGAAGTGAGCCATCGCCTCCTCCAAAGACATAGATTATTTACTAATCAACAATATTTTAACAAGGGACTGGCAGTGTCTAGAAAGTTGACTCAATGACAGCAAAGGAAGGATCCAGAGGCAGCAAACCTAGGAGGAGGGCCTGTCACCTGCGTGCTGGCCAGACGTGATTGACTTTGCTTTAGCTGCGACATGTTCTTTGATCCTTAGGGCAAAACCACACAGTTTATCCATGGTAGAGTAAGGAGCCTGGGAGCCAGAGGAGCTGCATTATCAAGTCATTTAGTCAGAGGTACAGTGGACCCGCAAACCAGAAGCTAGGCTCCAGAATTCCGCATTTGTAGGCCCCTCACTTTACCACCTTTTTATGGCAAGCCACCGTGAGGGGAGGTGCTTCCACAAATGGAAGTGGAATGTTTATCCGACTTCGGAAAGATGGATGGAGCCACAAGGACTTCTGTGGGGATTGTCGTGGTGAAAAGTCACATGCAGAACTGGGAGAGAAGCAGGAACAGAATGTGTGCTGCAGCTGCTGCAGCCGTGGCTCTAGCCCAGGAGGTCATCCCAGCCAAAGCCACTAACAAAAGGAACTACATCTAGGCTGTGGGTCAGCAATCTTACCTCTAACTCCTGACCCCTGGGGTCACCTGTCTGCAGCTGCAACAGTAAACTGAAGTGTGGAGAGAAGAATGGAGCAAGGACTAGTGGGGGTCTTGGGTTGTCTCTATAGTAATGTATTGAGGACTAGTCACTGCTAACTGAAAGTTTAAAGTACTCTGGGTTCTGCCCTGGACACCATCACGTTTGCCTCTGGCTGGCAGTCTGGGTTGGAGAATGGCAGGTAATCTGCAACTGTTGTGCCCACAGGTTGGCAGCCGCCGAGTGATCCAGTATGGCGCAGCACTCATGCTGGGCTTGGGCATGGTTGGCAAGTTCAGTGCCTTGTTCGCATCCCTCCCAGACCCCGTGCTCGGAGCCCTCTTCTGCACACTCTTTGGTAAGAGTCCACTTCCCTGATGCAGCAGGCCTACCATCACCAACCATTCTTCATGCTGGCTGATTCTTTTTAAAATCAAGCTGTTTAAAATCAAGCACACAGGCTTTTATATACAGGCTTCCGTCCCCAGATTTCCCTGGATTCAATACGTTTTACACAATAATGCAGTCCTCAAAATGTGTACCTAAAGATACATGCAGAACATACTTTTCAGGGCTGGAGAGATGGCTCAGTGGTTAAGAGCATTGCCTGCTCTTCCAAA
>LOJH01001571.1:6214-35282 GCA_001685095.1 Ellobius talpinus
AGAGAGAGAGAGAGAGAGAGAGAGAGAGAGAGAGAGAGAGAGAGAATGAGAATCGGAGGCCACCACACCAGTGCATGTAAGTAGACTGTGAAGCGGAACGTGACATTCCTGGAAGTCAGCCACATGACGCCGCAGGAGACATCATTCCCATCAGCACCACTCGAGTCCCCGGTCCTCTGGCTTCCCCTTGTACTCAAGGGAGTGGCCCATTCTCAACAATGCTGTGTTGTCTCTGTCCGTATCAGCTGACTGCCCCGAGAACCCCGCAGCCTCCCCGACTCCAGTCTTATCTCAGAACAGGACTCCCAGCTCCCCACATCACTGAGTGGCTTGTGAAGCTCACTCCACTCCTTCATCGGTTTCATTCATCTGTGACCCCGGGTGGGAGTCAGGGAGCTACAGGCCAGCTCTCTCTTTCCACCTGAGTGGCTGTGATATGAAGCCCCGCTTTGGAGCGCTATGTACCCCAAGCCTCTTCGCCGCTCTCCCTGAGCCTGGCAACCCCACCATGAAAGGCCTGCCTTGTTCTTCAGTTCAGTCAACTGTGAGATTGCCTCCAACCTGTTTTTCATGTGGCTGTGCCCAGGAGCTCCCTTCATGCTGCAGTAGCCAAGTTAAAGGTAACTTGATAAGCAGACACACCAGGAGCATGAGAATCAGGCTCATATACCTGTGTCCCTATATTAAAAAACATAAGCCGAAAATCATGTTAATTGTTCAATTTTCCTTGCTTTCTTAAATACCTCGGTGTATAATTTAGCAATCAACTAAATTTATTGCTCAGTTGGGAAGAAACTAAAACTGTTGAAATTGCAGTCATTGCCTTAAATAATTTTTTTTCTTGGATTCTCCAGGTCACGCCTATTGCATCCCTCAGAACAAATCCCGCATATCGTGGGGTGAATTACCCTGGGATCCCTATTGATGCCCTCATTTCTCAGTTCCTCTTGTCTCTTGTCCTCTTGGCTTGGAGCGTAGTCAGAACCCAGCCAGGATGGAGCAAAGGGCAGATGACTCCCTAAGGAGACGGTTACTGCACAATTGGGTGACTGTGGGTTTTGCTTGGGGTGGTAGTGGGGGCTTAGCCATGGGAAATTGTTCTCATAGGAGGATTTTTCTGGTAAGCTTGGAAGAGTCAGGGGTCTTTTGAGATTTGATCCTGGAATCTGCAGTGGGACAGGGTGAGAATAGCTTCTTTGTTCCACTAGGAGTGCAAACAGCTTCTGGAAGGGAACATGCACCCTGTGAGACAGACCAGTTACCCCTGTCTGCTCAGGACTGGGGCATTTCCCAAGATACTAGAATCCACAGTTTGTACAAATCTAGACCAGGGACTGTGTATCATCAGGACCAGTTTTAGCCAAACTTTCTAGACACAGGCATTAGTAAGACTTGCACACAGAACCCCATGTTCATGTTTGACTGTATGTCTCTTTTCAGACTGTGGTGTCTCCACAGAAATGGTGGAAGCCACCAGAGTAAGAGGCTAGAATGGAGTGAATCAGCCATGGCATCTGGAGTCTAGGATGCCAAATGTCCTCAAAAGAAAAACTAGGATTTTATTCAAAATGTCAGTGGTGGCCTATTCAGAGAGGCTGACCCTGTACAGCTTTCTTTTCCACTCAAAGTTTCTCTCTCTCTGATTGCTGATGACCCAGCCATAGATGGAACATAGCTATTCTTTTTCTTTCCCCTAAGACTCTGTGTGTGTGTGTGTGTGTGTGTGTGTGTGTGTCTACAAAGGCCAGAAACAGGGGTCATATATTTTCATGATGATTCTGAATTGTGTCAAGTCTCGCCGTTGCTGTGGTCACCATTCCAGGACTTCTTCATAGATTTGGAGTTACAGGTGTTTGTGAGCCATCCAGTTTGGGGGCTGGGATCAAACTGCAGGCCTCTGATAGAGAAGTGAGTGCTCTTAACCCACTGAGCCACCTCTCCAGCCCAGAAGGCAGCGTTCTTAGTGATGGATAGGAGGGTTAAGGATTGCTCTGAAAAAAGAGGTGGTATCTCTCTCTCTGGTCTCTCCTTCACTTTAGGGTTGCTTATGAGTGTATCCTTGCAATCCAGACAATTAAAGCCAGGGTCTCAGGTATGTTAGGCAAATGGTCTACACTGCATTACATCTCTAGCTTTTACTACTTTTTATTTTGAGACAGGGCCTTGGTATACTGTCTGTGCTGGCTTTGAATCTACTTTGTAGCTCCAGTAAGCCTTGAACTCATGATCTTGCCTCTCAAATAGCTAGGATTACAGGACTGTGTCATCAGATCTGGCCAGAAAATATTTACTGAGTGTTTACTGTGGGCTCTGGGGACAAAGGACAGATAAGACATGGTTCCTCAGGGTGCTTCTAGTCTAGCTAAGAAACCCTGGTGGCTGTTGTCAGGGGACAGGAGAGAAAGAACAGAGACAATGACTGCTTGGGTACTTCTCCTTGAGTGGACAGCAGTTACCTGCCCCGGAGAAGTCCTGGAATGGTGACCACAGCAATGGCGAGACTTGACACAATTCAGAATCATCATGAAAATAAACATGCCTGCGAGGGACTTTCTAAGTCAGTCTTCTGGAAGTGGGAAGACCCACAGTCCCTGTGGGCACCATGTCATGGGCTGGGACCCAGACCAAACAATAAGGGGAAGTGTGCACCAGCACTCAGTGCTCACTTCTGCTTCCTGACTGCAGATGCACTGCGGCCAGCTGCCTCGGATTCCAGCCGCCATTCCCGCCGCCATTGCTCCCCCTATCATGATAGACTGTACTCTCAAACTGTCAGCCAAATACACTCTTCCTTCTTTGCTGTCACCAGGTATTGGTTTGAGATTTTTGTTTTTCTGATTAGGGCAGTGTGTTTCTGTGATGCACATGTGTGGCATATGTGTACATGTGTGTGGGGATACAGAGGCCAAGGGAGGGTATTGAATGTCCTGTTCCATCGCTCCCCTCCCCTTATTCCCTTGAAACACGGTCTTTCACTGAACCTGGAGTTAGGCTTGTGGGCAGCAACTCCTAGTGACCTTCTTGTCTCTGCCTCCCATAGTCCTGGGGTTGCAAGAGTCCGTGAAACCACACTCAGTTTTGTATGTGGATGTCGGGGATTTGAAGTCCAGCTCTCATCCTCATGATTGCACAGCAAGGGCTCCTACCCTCTGAGCCACCTTTTATTCCAGCAACTTGGAAGAGAACTCATACATCCACACGTTCCTCCTTGTGGCTGTCACAGCACCTCCTTGTTGAGAGCTAACTCTGAACTCACCATTTATCTCTCTCAACAGATATGGCTGAACGAACCTTCTATGGAGACTCCTAACCTGTCTCCTGCTACTGCGGTGATCCAAACCCTACTTCCCTGGACTTTGCAGAAGTCTTGTCTGTGACCTCTGGGCTTTCATGCTCATCCACCGACAGTCACGCTCAACACAGCCTTGAAAGTGGCCCTTTGAAATAACAATAATAACAACAAACAGTAAGAACAGCCAGTACCTTCTTCTGCACTTGCCCTGCACCGGCTGCGCAGGAACTGCTTCCTGAGCACTGACAGCATCTTTACAGTAATCCTGCAAGGTGCTTTCTGCATACAGCTCTGCTATCACACAGCAGAAGGTCCCCAAACCAGCACAGTCTACAAAATTCACACAGCAAATGCACATGGCTTGGGGGTAAGGCACAACAACACATGTAAGCCACACATGTGAGATGTTTTGAAACAAAGACAAACCAATGAAATGCTGCAAAATTGGACACATAGTGTGCGGTTTAGCAACACATAAATATAGCACTTCATCCGGAAAAGGCAAAACCCACTGGAGGAACAAACAGTCTGAACTCCTGCAAAGTGGAGGAAGGAGCTTTATTTCTTAAGCCCGAGGTGGGGGGGTCACAGCAGGTGATGTCCCTAGGTCACATGCAAAAATGTCTGAGCAGTCAGTAGCAGAAGACCTAGGTGTTGATTCCAGTCAGATCTTAGACTCTCTGGGCTCAATTGCTAGAGTCTGGCTACTGCTCTCTGGAGGTGACTCCTCTTCCCTGAAGCCCACATCCTCCTCACTATTGTTTCAAAAGTCTTGGCCCAGTAAGAGCTCTGTAGCCTCATCTTCTGCCACCTTCCCCTCACCTCCTGTGCCTCAGCACAAGCCATTTAATATTTTCCCAGCCTGCATGCGAAACGCTGCGTTTGCACTGTTACCTAGAATTCCCTTCTCCAAAATATTTGCTGGGCACATGCCTTCATTTACTTTGGGTTTCCACCAATCTCTGGTAATCAGAGAGGCCACGTCTAGGGGCCTTAAAGAGGCAGGGAGTATCCACATCGCCCATTTTTGTTCTTAGTGTTTAACTTTTCTACAAGTGGCTTATTGGTATGTACGATATTGATTTATCTTTCTTTACTCTTTCCTTTCTCCCTCATTTTGTGAATATACCATCTGTTCTACATTCCTGACACAGTACATTCCTGACACTGTGGTCAAACACTCTGACCAAAAGCAACTTAGGGGAGGAAAGGAGTTTCTTAGCTTACACTTCCAAGTCACAGTCTACCGCTGAGGGACGTCAGGACTCAAGCATGGACTTGAAGGCAGCACTGCTTGCCATTCCATGGAGTGTTACTGCCAACCAAGGAGCTAGTATCACAGCCAAGGAACTGCAGCAGGAACCATGGAGGCTGCTGCTTGCTAGCTGGCTTCTGGGATGGCTTACACTCAGCTAGCTTTGGCATGCAGTTCAGAACCACCTACTGAGCTGGGACTTCCCATGGTGGGCTTGGCCCTCCTACATCAATTAACAGTCAAGACAATCCCCCACAGACACGCCCACAGGCTATCTTGATCTAGGCAGTCCCTCCTGAGGCTTTCCTCTCAGGTTGACTCCAGGCTGTGTCAAGTGGACCACTAAAGCTAACTGGGACACCACCATAGTCCTTTCAACCGACTAGGAGCAGCTTGTGATAAAGAGCTTGCACTGGTCACAAGAGCAGGTGTGAATGGCACCAGGTGCTCCATCCACCTAATAATTGGCTTCTTTGGGCTTTTACCTTTGAGATCCATTCAACAACCAGTAGCCCAGACACCAACAAGCAGGTCACAGAGCTGGGTAGCAAAAATGAAGAGGAAAAGGGGGGAAAACCATCCAAACTTTCCATCCTTTCCCTGCGAATCCTGAGAACCAGCAGCAAGGAGATCTTCACAGCTCAGATTATATGGGTCAAGATCAGGCATATGAAAAGATTCAGCATCGGGTCTGATTCTGACAGCATGCAATTGCAAATGCTACCCTCATAAGATGATTCCCCATAGATTGTCTCAGTGGGAAAATGATGGTTGCCATGACAAGGATAATGATGTATGTATATGTATGATGTGTTCATGGGGTGCATTATGGTACAGACACCAGGCTAAATGATTTGCATGGTTTGACTCTTTAAATTCCCAAAGCAGGATTAAAATAGTGGATGTGGAAGCTGTGGACTTTACATTTTGTAAGTAAAGAGAAGGAAGCCCCAACTAGGGGACTGACTTGGCAGAGATCAAATAGCAGAACAAAGATTTGAACTAATATGTCACCAGTTTGAAGGTCACTTGCTCACTGAATCGTCACATTGCCTATATAGCCTTGCGTTCGAAAAGCAAACAGAATTGTAAATCACAGTGACTCCAGAGTCATCTGGATGAGGAGGGGGCTGACTTAAGCAAGCCCATACAGCTATGACAATATCCTTACATCCAGAATATCCTTACAGCCCGGCAGAAGTGTTGTTCTTCTCATTGCATTTATAACCTGTCTTGGCAGAATGTCCCTCACAGGGACAATCATCTAAGGTAAGTTGAGGTTGAGCCTTTTATCTTCAAAGACTTAAATCTGGGGCACTTTTCCAGCAAGGAAGATGTTTCTTAGCTTCCTCAACATCTGGGAACAATAACCTTTGCTTTCCCAACACTTCTGACATGTGACAGGTCTCTGAGTTAATTAGCTCGCTATTTGGTCAACCTGCATTCCTACCCGTATCTGAGGGATTAGTCCATGCTGATTCCTAGTCATGGCTCAGAAACTTTCCCCATCCAAGCAGGGGGACAGACCAAGAAGGTCACCTTCTGCCACCACCATGCCTCACACAAAACAACAGTAGCAGCAGTAACTATACCCAATGCGTTGTTTAGGGCAGTCAGGCGTCTGACTGAGCTTATTCCTGCCCAGGATGACACTGGGCTTTGCAGGAGTCCTTCCCTCCATGGGAGAGAGTGGACCACTTTAACTAGTGACACCTGACCAGGATGCATCTGATGACCCAGCTCCCACTCTAGGCACAGTGATGACCACAACACTAGGAACATGCTCCAGGCCCCAAGGGCCAGCAGAAGGGTGCATGGTGCTGACAAGGGTGTCTGGCTCCCATCTGAGAGATGTTAGGCATACGCCTGACTTCTGAGGTCACTGGGGAATGAATCTTAGCTAAATATGTAAAGCAGATGTTGGGAAATAGTTTTCTGAAAATAGTAGATGATGACTATATTGGGCAGTTTTTTTGGGTGTCTTATCTTTGTTCTGATTACCGAACTCTACAGCCCAAAGCCACCAGGGATGATGTGTAAATGATTGACATGCAGGTTTATAATAAAAACAAAATCACTGACCGAGACACTCGTGGCTGGATTTGGTCTGTGAGGCATACCCTAAACATAAAGAGTTTCTAGGCTGTAATCTAGCGCATGATAGTGGAAGCCGATATTATTATTATTATTAATTATGGTCATTACTGTCACATTGCTGCTCTACCATTTTGCCATTCATGACCATGGGCAATCATGATTGATTGATGAGTCACAAGTAAATTGAAGTATATAAATATGTAAGGACAAAAATAATTAAGGCAATAGAGCCAGGAAAGCCAATGCCTAAGGGAGGCTTCTGGTATGTGTATGGTGTGTGCTCAGGCAGGTCCCTTACTCACATATACTCATTTAACCATCACGCACACTCGATGGCTATCCTATTGCCACAGAAGAAAGTTAAGACTAAAAGGACATTAGCAAATTGTCCCAAACATCTGACTAAGGCTTAGAACTGGGCAATATGGCTTCAGAGCCCAGACAACATTTCTTATCACCTGTAGGGTACTATATCAGAACACATTATATGGTTTTATAGCCATAGGCCTGGCACTCCCTTCAAGTTCAGTGACTTTCTGAAGGTAGGGAAGCTCGCTATCACGCCGGTGAAGAGTTGGATCTTGGACTTCATCATGCCCTTGGCTGGGGTGAATTCATCTCTGAGGGTACTCAGCTCCCCATCCTTGGCTCTAATTGCTGGCCAACGTGGGAGATGTTTTTGGGCACCGCTAATGACGCCCGAGCACCCGGGTTGTTCTCATTACCTGTGCTAATTACCTGACTTCAGCGCTAAGGGTACCCACTACATAGGTGATTCCTGTTCCTCTGCTAACTCTGGAATTGCTGGAGCCTGAAAGGGGTCTGCTGGGAAAGAACGATCTCTCATGTGAGTGACAGGATAATTTTATTTGTTTTTATTTTGCTGTGTCCTCCTTAAGCACAAACAACTTTTAGACATCATTTCATTCTGGAAACTTCATTATCAAATGTCCCCAAATCTAAAATCTGGCAGGATTTAGGAATGGTAAAATTTTCACTTCAAGTGAAATTTTAATTTCTCATGAATTTCTTGCTATCTTTCCATGGCTGGCTGTTTTTCCCTCTGAATTTAGAGCCTGTTTTCTTTGAACCATCTCTACGGAGTCCGGAATGCTGTGTAGCTCAGAGGCCAGGGAATTGGCCTTGCTCCTCCCCAGGGGCCAATGAAATCAGAAGAGAAGCACAATGGTTCCTTGCAGGAGATGGGTTATACCAGCCCTGGGAAAGGAGGGACAGAGTGACCTGGCTGGCAGCGAGCTGGGCAGGATGGTCTGATGGCTCTTTTCACACAGAATGTGTGATACGGAGATCTGTTGAGTGTGACTCTTTGTGCCAGAATCCCAGGCAGATGGAGCAGGTTAACTACTTTTGCTCTTTCTGTCTCTTTCTCTTGTGATCCACTGAGGCCTTGGTTCTGCTCGTTCTTGAGCTGGGTGCACCTGTTTTTTTGTACACCCAGTAGGTCTTCTGTTTGGGGACACACAGTCTACCCTTTAGAAGCTGAATCTGGTCAACTTTCCCCACAACTGGGTTTATTTGGAAATGTCCTAGTCCTCAGTGACATTCACTTGTAGCTGGAGAGGGCGGTGGGCAGCAAGCCCAAAGTCACCTGGCTTTTCCGTGTGAGTGTGCTCGCAGATGTGCGAGGTGGGGTCCTGAAAAGACGTAGGCACAGCTTCTGGGAGCACATCAATGCCGAGAGCAGGAAAGGGAGTACCCGGATAAAAATAGCAGCTGAACTCCTGCCCCCATCTTTAATGATTTCTCTGCTGCCCACTCGGGTTTGGTCCTCCTAAGAGCAGCAGCCCCCGCCGAGGACCATTATTCAACCAGAGAGAAACGGAGGCAAGCCGCCTGCCAGGTGGGGTTTCCGAGCCCGCAGCTCTAACCGTCTCCACATGTGAATAAGTGTTTACAGTTTTAAAGATGTGTTGAGTAATTGCACATGCGAGATATCGCCCCCTTTAACGCGCGCAGCATGTTCCAAAGCGTCCTACGTGAGAACACCCTGGTTGACAATGAACTTGTTTGCCTTCTCTGCAATGAGGCTTAAGGAGGTACTGTGTGTGTTGAGATGTAATTGGTAGCACTTGTGTCTCTGTGGTTCTTTTTTTTTTCTTAGCTACTGGAAATTGCGGCCTTAATCTACTCTCTACTTCCCCACATTGTGATGGAAGTGTCTCTGAACTCTCCTCACGTCAGGACAGATCTGTAAGTTTCGTAGCTCACTCTGAGACTCTCCCATAGACTGCCCAAAACATTAATTTTTTTTAACATACTGTCAACTTTTGAGATTTTTGGATCACCTCAGGATAATACAATAATTGTTCTTTACTACTTAAAAGAGTCATTGAAATTGCTCTGTTTAGACAGATGGGTTTCTCTCTTCTTAATTATGCCTCTCTTTGTATTTTCATGGGAAAATTGCTAGTGTCACCTCAGAGAGAACGAGAGATGGGCTGGGCATTTAAGTTGCTTTGTGTGTGTGTGTGTGTTCTTTGTCTTCCTCTGGCTTTCAGCAAGCATAGTTAAAAATGGTTTGGCAGATCTTGTTGCGTTAATGAAAATCTGTGTCAGCCATGAGCAAGGCCCACAGTGGAGGACTAACACTAGCTTGCCGGGAAGGTGCAGAAGGTGCCCAGCCTTGCAAATGGCTCTCCGCTGATGCGCTGATGTCATCTGCTTGCTGATCCCTTGACTGTCCCAGGATCTCCCCAGCTCAACTGCCAGATGAGTGGAGCTTTACGGCCTTGCGATCAGCTCCAGGGTAGTACTTTTCCAACCGGAAGCTCCTTTTTACGTCAGCTTTCCGATTTTTTTCCAGCTTGGTGCTTTGGCTTCTGTATTTCTTTCCTTGACCAAAACAGCATCAGGGAGGGAGGATTTATTTGGGCTCACATTTTGAAGATACATTCCACCATAGTGCTGAAGGCATGGCGGGAGGAACTCGAGGAGGTTGGTCACATTGCATCCACAGTCAGGACACACCAAGAGTGAATGCTGGTGCCAACTCACTTTTCTCATTTTGTCCATTCAGGAACCCTGATCCAAAGAATGGTGCCATCTACATTTAGGACATGTTTTCCCGACTCATCCCAAGTCAGAAACTCCCTCACAGGCACGCCCAGAGGCTTGTCTCCTCAGTGAGAATAGATATGGTCAAGTTGACAGTCAACACTAACCACCATAGCTTTTGAGGGAGAGACTGCAGGGTAGACCCAGGAGCCTGGAAGCACCTTTCTGGTTGTGTAAGTTTAACTTGGTTCCAGACAGTCTGCTTAAGCCAATTTGATTCCTTCTTGCCAGCCTTCTGTGAGGCTGGGTAGGTGTATGCCCACTAGGGAGATGTGTGCCTGTATGGGGATTGGTCTTACAAGATGTGGACATGAATTACATTCAAAGGAGAAGTAAAGTCATAACATTCCTTGCTTCTTCTCTAGACCTTTGCCATGGGACTATACTGTCTCTCCCATCTAAGCCAGCACACGGAAGCTGAGAAGTGAGCCTTCTCCTGAACAGGAGACTTGATGGCGCAGACTTCTGGGGACCCTCTTCTTTCCCCTCTACTCCACCGCCCCCATTGACCTCACCAGCATCATTGCGGTCCTTAATATTTTCTGTTAGTGGGTTGTCTCTGATGACCATCGAGATTTCTGTGGGTAGTGTGGTACAGATTAGATGTTCAATAAGAAAGGACTAAATCTTATCTTTGCTCAGGAGCTGGCAATGCACCAGCAGTAAAAATAAAATTCCCTCAGGGTAAGGGAGGGGGACAAAATTGGAAGCAGGAAGTGTAGAAGCACTGTGGAGGGCCTGTGCTCAGTCATCAGAGGATGCTCCGACAGCATTGGTCATTTGACAGCAGACAGTGAGTGTCCGAGGGATGATGGCTTTGTATATCTCACAGTAACTCAAGTCCTCCTGGACCACCCTGCTCATGAAGGAAGTGATGAAGCATGAATGCTAATCAGCTCTGAGAAGTACCATAGATGAATCTTCCTCACCCAGGGCTCTGTAAAAAGGAGCAGCTTGGGAGGGACGGGTGATAACGGCAAGGGCTTGGGATCAGAATTGAAGAGAGGGACTAGGGATCTGACTGGGGCCCAAAGAAGCGTGGCTGGATATCATGTCCCAGAATTCCATTGCTGTACAACTTGGAAGGACACAAGCAAACACCTGTTAACCCTAGCTAGAGTGACAGCAACAGGGCAAACAGAGATGATGCCACCCCAGGCTAGGCCAGTGAGCTGGAGAGTTTAAGGGTTCCAGGGATATGGGAGAGGAGTTACTTAGAAGAGTGTGGATGACTTAAAGACAGATGTGTCACCAAAAAGCCTGTCGCAGAACAGGTGACCCATGAAATCTGTACCCCTGGAACTCCTTGCATGACTTACAGGCAGCTAGATTGACCGGACACTCTTCTCAACATTTGTTGCTTCTTGTCTAAGCTAAGAGAGGGGTCTTGTGAATCTTGTAAGTTTCAGGAGTTTCCTGAGAATGTTGAATTTCTTTACTTTCTGCATCTTAAAGGACCCCCCCCCTTTGGGAAGGAATGCTTCATTTCAGAAGACATAGCTGTACAATATCCAGGCAGGCTAGAGCTCCTTAAATCCATCATGACACATCAAAGTTGGTCCTGAAAAAGGAGACAGATATGAGCTGATAGTCCATGGCCAAGTTCTCACATTCCTTCATTATCTTTGTAGAGCATTTACCAAATGACCAAGAGTTTTAGGGCCATACAGCAAAGCTGGTGGGGTTTCTGTTCTACAGTTAGCAGGTTAACGGGAGAAATGCTGACCTACTTATTGGGTGCCCTGATCTAGGAAAATGATAACAGAAATGCTATAGATGAAGGAGACAAGACCATAGCCTGGTGGGGAATCTAAGAAGACTTTTAAGAGGAGGTCTCTCTGATAGTTCCACAGTAGACTTAAGTGAGTTTGATTGGCAGAAGAATATTCTTTGGAAAGTAACACACACAATGGACCTGTGGCCTGTAGAATGATGTCCTGACCTGTGAACACCTTTGTTTATAGGCAAAAAGGGACTTTGCAGATTAGGACTGTAAAACCTTGAGAGGACAGATGCCCTCTGCTATTTGTATAAAGTTGAGATGATCATAGGAACCTTTAAAAAGTAGAGACCCTTTCCCAGCTGCTATCAGAGGAAGATGTAATGATGGATGAAGGATCAGACATGTGATATCTGAGGCTGGAGCAGAAGTACACAACTCTTTGTGTACAGTAAATTTCTGGCACATTGAAAGATGAGGAGACAGGTTTCTCATTATAGAGTTCAGACAGGAGGATCACATTCCTGCTGGCACCTGGATTTGACCTGATGAGGCTCACATGAGTTTTGAATCTAAAGGCTTAGGTAACATTTGCATTCTTTTAATCTATTGGGTTTGTAGTAATTTGTAAACTCAACAAAGACCTCATATGGGCTTAAAACAGAAGAAAACTTGGTACAGTCTCCGAAGCCTAAAGGTAATGTTTACGGTTAGGACATTACTTAAGAGACAATTCCCCCAGTGGTTTTAATTGCTATGGCCAGCTCAGTGTGGACTGAGTAACCTGTTTTGGATTGGAAGAGGCAAGCAGGAAGCAGAGTCTGGTAGACAATGTTGGAGCCCTCACAAAAGACCAAGTAGGCTTGGCTTAGGGAGTAGACAGAAGTGCAGGGCTTGGATCTGAGAGCAGTGACGAGGTAGACTGTGATGAGGGACGCGTGGGATCAGTGGTGGATCCCAGGATTCTGGTTGAAGGAGTAGCGGTTGATAGCAAAATCTTCCAAAGCTAGAAGATTGTCAGCAAAGTCCACCCTACCCATGTGCACAGGTAGCCCTGCTCACCCCTCAACATTGATTTTAAGAAAAAACTGGCACGTCAGAAGCTAATGATGGCGAGGCAGACATTGTCTGGGGCTCTTTGATGGTATAAGTGGAAGAAAAACCCATTCAGGGTGTCTTAAGCCCAATGATAATTTATGTTTACTTTTACGCCAATAGACAAGAGTTCATTTGGCTTGACTGGGGGCTCAGGCCATGTCACAAGGTTTAGTTACTCTGGTCACTAACTCTATGCGCCAAAGCTCCAAGAGTTTCCTTGGGCCAAGAATGCCCTGTAAAACTATGATGATTCTTTCTGTGAACCAGCCCAGCACCATCTCTGCATCTAGTGACACTTTGAGATGGAACAAGGGAAGGGACTGCATGGCCTGGCCCCGGTCAGCATCTCCACTCATTCAGTGTGCTTGGGAGAGAATAACAGGCACATACCCCCAAACGGAAGCCAGGGATGCTGCTGGGAATAATAAGGGTAGATGCTGAACACTCCTTGCAAGTGTTCCCAAACACCACACACTCTACTGAGTTACAGCAGAAGTGTACCAAGACCCTTACTCCAGTGAGTGGTTGGGAAGAAATGCTGGGAGAACTGGTGGATGGAACAGGTGACCCTGGCTGCCTAGGTGTCCATGAGCATATTGTTTTAGACACTGAGTTTGGGACAGCGGACTATTCTGAAGGTAGCCCTGGTCCAGGTGGAAGGGTGAATACATAGTCATGAAAGGATCGTTCACTATGTGACTCCTTTATGTTACCTTAAAGGGTATGGTCTCTGCAGCTCAGGTTACTCCCTCCCCAGTACTTTCCCAACCCCCATATTTGAGGCACAGGCCATTTCCAAGCCCACCCACTATGGGACTGTAGGGCTTATATATTCCTTGTCCAGCAGAAGATGCTTTATGTGATGTAGCCCATGGCTAACTGAGGCCCACAGCAGGTGTTGGCTCTGCTCCCTACCCCAACACATAAAGTCCCTGGTCTACATGCAATAATGACTTATATCTGCAAACCAATTATACACCCTCTTCATCTGAAGTTGGTCTGTGGCAGGGGTTTGCTTGTCCCATTGCATGGTAGGCTAGGACGCTGGGGTACTGATGGGGGTTGGGTACTGGAAAATAGCCCTGTACACTCAGAAGGTTACAGCACTGTTTCTTAGAGGTCCCCAGTGGGTAGTAGTGTGTTAGCAAAGATCCTCAATTATATAACCAAATCCCTGTCCACCCTGACAGTTAAGAAGGGCAATATGCGAGTGTGACCTTCTCTAAGGTCACTTTACTCCGTATAAGTTGGTGCTCCATGAACCAGTGCCCTTTGATCCTAACTCCAGGTTCCCTGTCTCTCTGCCCTGTCAGCCCTGGTCTCCCAGGATCTGAGAGCGTAAGAACCATGCCTGCTGCCTGCCTCTCTAGGTTGGTCCTACATTGGTCCAGACAGGGCTCCCTAGCTCCAGCAGGCCTGTCCAATTAGAACCAAGTGTTGAAATCACACTGTAAGACCCTTGCTTGGGTGACGACTAAAGCAGATGGACAAACAAAAATACTTCCTCCCCTGCAGCCTTTCCTGCACAGCTCACTCCTCCACTGCTTCCGTATTCACAACCCAGAGCACGGTCTAGGTGGCTCTTCAGGAGGATCCTTAAAAAATAGCATTTTTCTGATGAAACAATGTCCCTTGTTTGGAAATAGGCAGCGCTTATAAAATATGTTCCTGTGTTTTCCTGGATCGGGGAACATTGTGGAGTCTGGGGACTGATTTACAATGAAGAAATTGTTTCTGCAGATAGCGAAGTGGAAGGATTGTTTTTGGAGAGCTGAGTAAAGGAGCTATTGTTTTTTAGTAATTGCGAACATGAGCTGGGAAAGGGTGATTTTTACAGAGACTAGACCGTCCGTTGCTTTGGAGTGGGCCAGCTAGGAAGAAAGCCGCAGAGCCGGTGTGGTTCTCCCCTCCCCATCTTTCCCAGACTTACTTCTTCTTTTCTGTTCCCGCCCTCACTAACGGACATATATTGGCTGTCCTCCCACTACTGTCCCCAACCCAGGCTTACCTCACACTGGACCCTCCAAAGTCCAGCAGCAGCCTTGAGGCTTTCCTTTATCTCCACCAAAGCTTCGCTTCCAAGGATCGCTCAGCATTTAGAATGGCTCATTCGCCCCAGCCTGTGAGCTGTAGGAGGACAGACATCAGGCTTTGCCCAGTGAAAATGGAAGCTGAATCCAAGACCTTCCTATCATCAGAGTCACATCATAGGAACTTCCCAAGTGGCAACACCAGGGCACAGAGAGGATGAGCCTGGCAGTAAAACCTTATCACTAGAAGCTCCAGCGAGTGTGTGTCTGCCATTGCGGGGGCGGGGGTATGTCCTCACTCACCCAAGGCTAGTTGTCATCTTCCAGCCCCTATGCTTTAAGAAATCAAGGAATGAACTTGAGTTATTAGTCACATAAGTGAGAGAAGGGGCCTGATAGCCTAAAATTTTGCTCCATCAATGTCATTCTGACAGTTGAGATGCTGAAGACTTTTCTGACTTTCTTGAGTGGATGTGGAGTGAAGATGTCCCTAGAAGGTATATGAACTTCCTGAGAGACACACTATGGAAATCACTAAATCTGAGAGATTGGCGGCCTGCCCTTAGAGGCCTGTGCATACCTGAGGCATGAGAAGCAGCAGGTAGGACAAATGTGTGTTTTATATTAGGTATAGCCATGTCCAGAGTCCCTCTGTTTCCTTACATGCTTGCTAATGGTTTGTGTTGAAAGTCATGGAGGCTCCCACTCAAAATTATTCTGTAGTTGGCATGTGTCTGTCTCACTGTAGGCCAGGCTGGGATGCCAGGTAGGAAACGCTGATGGATGTCAGAAATTAAGCAGCTCCCCGAGTGCCCTGGACAATGTTGAAACCCAGCGGTCCTCAGCAGGCACATAGGTGAGAAAGGGGCCTCAGCCCTCAGGAAATGAGCACAAGCAATCACTGAATTCATTTCCTGTGCCCATTTTGGGCCTATAAACCCTCCCAATGTAGCTGAATTCAAGTTACTGGCAAATGGCATTGAATTCAGGTCCGGGGGGAAGATACAAACATACCTGGTTCTTTGGAATTAGTTCCAGTGGCTCTCAGACACATGACAGCAGGTTGGAGGTCCAATTCCCCCAGGTGACCTCCTTACAAGCTTGCCATATATAAGACTTTCCCTTCCCTACCTCAATTCACATGACCTCCAACCTGCTGGCAGCTTATCAGAGCTTCCCAGGTCCTCCCAAATAAACACCATGTACCTAGGTATTTGTTTCCCTACCACACACAAGCGAGAGCTGAAGCAGGCAAGCACAGGGAATAGCATAGCAACCTAGCAGCTCTGCTTGGTGTGTTCGGTGTATACATTTTTATTCTTACTCTCCATTTGGTAACCTAGGGCCCATATCTGCATGCACCATGCACACACCCCTCTTCTAGCAAAGCACCAGGACCCACATCTATAAGTCCAATATACACATCCCTCTCCTAACAATGCACTTAGTAACCTGGGGCCAACATCTGCATGCACCGTGCGCACACCCCTCTCTTAACAATTCACCTGGCAAACTAGGACCCCACCTATACCAAGCTATGAGAATGCTCCATTCTGGATAATTGAATACACTTCTCCTGTCCTAGAAATAATTAGGCACAGGCAGTTTTCTATTCAAATGCATTGCCCAATATACTTAAGTACAGAAATAAGGAGGCCAATTTGGCCTAAACTAGTTTTGTGTGCGTGTGCACTAAGGCAAACTGTTGTCTAAGGATACCTTGAGGGAGATTTCGCAATTTACCACCTTGTGCTGATGTGTAACTGGGCATGCATAGGTCAAAACCAGATGCATTTTGGGAAGAGACATACCCAGTAGAGAAAAGGTTATATTGCCTTTTGTAACATTCCCTCCTTCCTTTCCAGACACCATAAAAGAAGCCTCGGGCAATAGCCTGGGGCCCTTGAGTACTCTCACCGATGTGGCCCCCATAACTCCCGATAGCAAAGATAGGATCTGTACTATTAATTTGCTTTGAGTAGTTTTCTTGCTACTTTACAGTGTCTGTGCTCTCCTTCAGTTCATTGAGTAAGATGGCAGGAACCTGGAAACACCTGTCCAAATATGGACCACTGGTCAGAGCCCTGGACATTCTCCCAAGCTATTTTCTTTAGGCAGAGTGGTCTCCAGTTCCCTTGAATGGAGTAGCATGTGTTTTTGAGGTTCTCTGGCCTGTCCTTCAGCACCCTCACTCCTGAACCAGTGCCCCCTCGGGTTTCCCCACCATTGCCGTCATTATGGTTTGGCTCCTGAGTTGCCTGTTCCTGGCATCCCTTCTGGTTACACCTCTCATTCCTCCATCATTTCTTTAGGCTTCCTTTATGCCCAACCCTCCCTGAATGCAAGTCCTGGTCTCTGTGGGCCGAATCAGCTCAGTCCTCAGTTACTGAATTGCTGCATCTTTAATCGCAACACTCATCAGCTCTTGGCTTGTACAAACTTAGCTTGCATTGCGTCTTTTCCACTGGGTCCTGGAGTCCTGAAAGGCAAAGGACAGGGACAAGAGACCATCTACAGACCTTGCTGTGTTTTGATAATAGACACTTGCTGTGATAAACTGACCCAGCACCAGTGTGACGGTGGGTTTTAATGGCCCACGTGACAATTTCCAATCATTTAGAACCTCCAAGAATGACCGTGAGGGATTACCTCAGTTATGTTCATTGATGTGGGAAGACCCATCCCTATGGGCAATGCCATTCCCCGAGCTGAATAAAGTGGAGCTGAGAACGGGCAGGTATTCCACTGCTCTCTGCTCTTGACTGTGGATGCAATGGGACAAGTTCTCTCAAGCTCCTGCTGCTGTGAACTCCCTGCCAGGACAGACTCTAACCTGGAACTGTGAGCCCCAAAAAAGCCTTTCTCCCTTAAGTTTCCTTTGCTGGAGTAGTTTATCACAGCCGCAGGAAGAAAAGCCAAGCATGCCGGCCAGAGCTTTGTTGTTTGTTTGTTTTTGTTTGTTTGTTTTTCTCTATTTCAGTTTTACTTGTCCTTAATTTGCAGCAATTAGCATTCTGGCTGGCATAGTCACAGGTCTGCGCCCAGGGCAGGCAGGTCAAGGAGGTGCCTTTCGCTTTCTGCCTAAAGGGAAAAAAGACCAAGTGTTAAGGAAAACATTTCCACTTTCCCTCCAAGTATGTGCTATGAAGCAGAGAAAATGATAGCATCAGGGTACCCACATTTCCCTCTGATGAGCTGGCCAGGTCACCTGGTGGTCACCACAGCCCTGCAAGCACTCCCTGATTGGCAAGATGCTGGGGATTGTCACTGCTTCCCCAGCATTTAATTACCACATAAGGATCCAGTACCTGGGGTTTCTCAGGGATCAAGAGGCTTTATCTGAATACTGTGGGCCAAGACTTGATAGTCTGTCTGTCGGGTCAAGAGATTTGAAAAGGCCATTTAACTCCTCCAACATTAGTTTTCCCTTCTGCAAAATGGTGCTTGGGTGGGGATAGAAGACCCTGGGAGCTCAGTGAAAGGAGAAGCTCCCAAGGGAGACACTCAACAATAATGACCTCTGGGCTCCTCTTACCAGTATATAAGCATATACTCATGCACACATACACATTCACACACACACACACACACACACACACACACACTCGTGGCAGGGGAGAAAAACAAAAATAGAACAGGTATGGGAGGAGGAGCAATGGGAAGAGCCTAGAATGATCCAGAACCTCCCATCCTCCTACTGCAATGAATAAGCAGTTAAAAATAAACAGGACATCGCCCTCAGGGTGGTCATGACCACTGCTAATTGCCCTGGTGATGCATTAATGACCATCTGGAAGGAAGGCGTGTTGCCCAGCCTTGGACGTCCAGCTAGCCGTCAAGACTTTGTAGTGGCTGCAGTAAAACATCTGCTTTTGGGGGATCTGTGGCCCCAGGCAGTCTGGGCTACCACTTCTGAGTAACACTTAAAGAGAAAGTGGCCTGGGGGGCTTTGCCCCTTTGAGAGATCTGGCAGTCACACTCCCTTTGCTGTGTTGAGCGTTCACAGAGTGTCGGATGCTGTGCAGACTTCTTCTCATCAAGATGAGGCTCATCAGAGTCACTATTTATTTTAAACCTCTCTTGTTTGCAGACGGCCCTTGCATGCCCAGCTGCAAAGACTCTGAAGTCCACTGTTCACCTGTAGGGCATTTCCAGTAGAGATAGTGCAGGCGGGATGTAACCCAAGAGGATATGATTCCAAATGGAGAACATCCTTCTGGAGCATCAAAGGGGCCCTGGACTTTGTTCAACACAACCGACCGCAGACAAAGCCCCAGGTCACCTAGATATTTGGATAGATCCTAGGAAACAGTGCGTGTCTCCATGACATGAGTCTTTCATTCAGCCTGATCACTAGATGAGTGGAAGCATCATCTTGTCTTTTGATCATCCATTTAACTGCTTTAATAATTCTGGAATAACTCTCTTTTATTTTTATTTTTGAGATAGGTTTTATGTAGCCTAGACTGGCCTTGAGTCCCTTACATTGCTAAGGATGATCTTGAACTTTGATCCCCTTGCCTTTACTTCCTAAGGGCTGGGATTAAAATGCTCCACATACCTGGCTTACCTGGTGCTACAGATGGACCATGAGGCTTTGTGCTTGCCAGGTGTCTTAGTTATTTTTCCTTTGCTGTGATAAAATATGATGACCAAGGCAAGTTACAGAAGGTTGTCTGGGGCTCACAGTTCGAGTGGCTAAGAGTCCATCACCATGGTGATGGGAGCATGGCAGCAGGCTGATAGAGTAGATGCAGTAGCAGCTAAGAGCTCACATCTTGAACTGCAAACAGGCAAAGAGAACAAACTCTCTAAGCCTTCCAAACCCATCCCCAGTGACCTACTTCATCCAACAAGGCCACATCTTCTAAACCTCAAAAAAGGGCCACCAACTGAGGACCAAGCACTCAAATGCCAGTTTCCAGTGCCTATTCAAACTCCTGCAGCAGGCAAGCAGCCTACCAACTGAACTCCACCCCCAACCCAAGTGTCTCTCATTTCTTGAGTATCTGGATGTGCTGTATCCTTGAAAGGTTGGCACTGAGAAAAGATGGGAGGATGATGACATGTAACACCACCTCTCCAGGAGCCTCGGGCTGGGTGTGGGTCCTGGGTCATGCTCCCTTGTGAAATGTAGTTCAAGAGTGTGGTGGAGATGCTGGAAATGGCCCTTGCTGACAGGAAGGTGAAGTGCTGCTCGGCAGGAGCTGGGCGCTGTGTTGATTTTCTTGGCTCCTCAATACACCATATGACTCAATAGAAACGGATGCAAAACCAGCAGAGAGAAGTTAAACTGTGTTAGAGAAGGGTCTGATGGTTCACAGGTGGGACTGGGGGCAACTCCAGCAAAGAGTCTCCTGGTGAGGCTGATTCGTGTCTAGGATAAACTTTTAGGTCAGTTCTCATACGCAGAGACAACCCAGGCCACTCAAGCGCTGTTGAAAGAGAAGAATAAGGAAGAGTCTGTTTGAGGTAGGAAATGTTCTGGGTGCTTATTGCTCGAATCCTGGGAGCCCTCAAAAGGAGGAGTGTGGAAGGGAGGAGCGTGGAAGGGCATAGTATACCTCCACCAAACCAGTGGAAACCATAACCCTTCTGTGGTGGTTAGGATAGGTATGGCCCCCATGGCCCCTTGTGTTTGAATGTTTGGTCTATAAAGAGTGGCAATATTAGGAGGTGTGAGCTTGTTGGAGTAGGTGTGGCTTTGCTGGGAGAAGTGTGTCACTAGGGTCCATGGTGGACTTTGCAGGCTCAGAAACTCAAGCCAAGTCTCTGCCTGCTGCCTGTGAATCCAGATGTAGAACTCCCAGCTACCGCTCCAGTGCCATGTCTACTTGCACGCCCTCATGCTTCCCTCCATGATGATAATGGACTGTAAGCACGCCCCAATGAAATGCCTTCCTTTATAAGAGTTGCCATGGTCATGGTGTCTCTTCACAGCAATAGAAACCCTAGTTAAGATACTTTCTAAGCAGCGGCTGGGCATGTGTGCCAATTCTTCGGTCTGCTGCAGAGTTCTGATAGGACTCATGTCCTGCCTGACGGTTTTTGCTCACGTAACCCCAGCAGCACCACCACACACACATTGACAAGAAGCCCTCAGACATGCTCAGTCAGGGTGACCTTGATTGTAGGAAAAAGCAGCAACTGTCCTCAGCAAGGGCTTCCCTTCACTGAGTGCAAGGCCTTTGGGAATATGAAGACATCCCACGTATTCCCCCCATTCATGGCTAATATAAACCAACTGACAAGTATAGAATCTTCTAGTGCCTTGGGAGGTGGGTTACTTAGCTTGACCCTGGGTGGGTTTCATAGTGGACTTATGGGATATTTTGAGTAATCCACTACTATCTGTGCAGAGAAATTTCTCACCATTTGGAAGTGGCTCCTGATTAGAAAAAAAAATGCCCCCTTTACTCTAAATGACTACCGCAGGACCTTATGCTTGTCACCTGGTGTTTGGATTACCCCTATCTCATCTTGTTCAGGTCTCTAATGTCACCTTCTCAGATTCTTTCCTTAACAGCTCTACTCAGAAAATTCCTTAAGCCATTCCCTGATTTCCAGGCTCTTACCTTGCTTAATGGTTTTGTTTTTGTTTTTCAAGACAGGGTTTCTCTGTAGCTTTGGAGCCTGTCCTGGAACTCTCTCTGTAGACCAGGCTGGTCTTGAACTCACAGAGATCTGCCTGTCTCTGCTTCTTGAGTGCTGGGATTAAAGGTGTGTGCCACCACTGCCCAGCTTACCTTGTTCAGTTTGCCGGAATGTTCACTGTGGCCTGGCATCAACACTGTACATTTACCTTCTGTTTCTACGAAGGTATCATGAGCTATCAAGGGGCAGAGGCAATTTGCCATTCAGGTTGTTATCGCTTGTCCCGGGATGGCCAGCAGTCAAATGGTGATCGGTAAAAATGCTGTTGAGTGGGGAAACTGGTGAATTCTTGTTAAAAATACCTAATTAATTGCTGAACAACCTACTGTAACTTCATTTAAATCTGAGTTCCAGTGTTCCTACCTGAATGCAATGTGGCCTATCTCTTCCACTCCTTCCCCACCTGCTCTCCATTGCTCTGACTCTATTGTGACTCCTCCTCTTTTTATTGCTGTGTTACCCCTTCTGCCTGGGTCCCACCAGATCTTGACAATCCTTCCCCAGCCCCTCCCCCATCATTGATATTGCCATGCATCCCAGACTGTACTGGACAAAGTCTCACCGAGACTGTCCCTACAGAACCCCTATGGCCACTTCTTGACACCAAGATCATTTCTGATTCCTCCACTGCTCAGAGAAAACAAGGGTTTGCTTCCTCAACTCTCTTAAAATGATCATAAAGTCTCTGTCATGTGACTGTTCTTAGTAACTGATACCCAGTGGGAAAGAACAAGGCTTTTGGGTACCCCCACAGGCCTGGACTTGAGCTGATGCTGGGAACTGTCTGGAGAAGCAGCAGCAATCAGTGTTTGTGTAATCTAAGATTCCTTATATATAAAATAGAGTAAAACTGAATAGCATCCTAATTCCTCTTTAAAGTTCATGGCAAGCTACCCAATCCAGCCAGTCAGTGTCTCTCTTTCCATCTTCTGCTTCCCACTGCAGCCTGATAACTCCTTCTGCTTTACTGTCTCGTCTCCACTCTGGAACATTTACTCACTCTTTCCTTTTCTCCTGGGAGATGCTGGCCTGTCATCTTCCCATAGCCACACCCCTGTGCAGCTTGGAGGTACTCCACAATCCATCATTCTGTTCCTTTCAGCATCCACAGCTCTCGGTGACCTAGTGGGTCAATGTTCACAACCCACTTCATAGCCAGGTCTCTGTTCATACACGGCACACTTTGGAGATGGGCTTCCTGTCTTCCCTCCTAATTACAAGCAACTCAAAGTCAGCAATGTGGTCTTCTCTTGTGGTCCTGGTCCCAACACTTTGCAATCCTGTGGCCAGCTCAGTTGCTATCTCTTGCACTTTGGTGAATTACATGAGCCAGGCTGAGCAGTACTTCTATCTCATAGTGAGAGCCCTCTTGGAGTGGACACTAATGGACTATGGTGGAATGCAGGGGATCCTGACTAGGCAGGACAGCCAGAGGAATGCACCCTAAGGATGGAGGGAAAGACAAACACGGGAGCCAGTCTGCCTTTCAGGCTGGAGCTGTGTGGTCTGGGCTGAGGGAGCCCTGGGCAGCTCTACTTTAAAATAGAAAAAGCTCACCTTCCTCAAGAGCTGGCATTGCCTCCTGTCTCTGATGGGGACAGCCAAGTTCAACATGTAGGAAGATGGATAGAGACACACGCGTCACAGCGGCAAATGAACGCTCCCAGCTCCAACCCGGCCCGGCAGGAAGGATCAAAAGCTACACATGGCCAGGCAGTGATAAATTTATGAAGTCCAGTCATCCCCATGAAAACACTGTGTATTTTAGTCTGCCCAGTGGAAATAAATCAATCTTGAATTTCTGTGGCAGGAGTCTCGGGTTGGCTCTGCTTCTTCGTAAGGACTCGGGGATCTGTTTACATGGACGGTTCCATAGTGAGATTCAGTGTTTCCTTAGCAAGAGAAGCCTCTGAACTCACCTTTGTGTCTCCCCTATCACAGAGCATCCTGGACAAGTCTACAAGCTTCGTGATTATGCTCAAGCTTACAAACACAGCTGTTGGCACTGAGAAGCCTGTGGGAGGTCGGGCAGACCACCCCGACGTCTGCCTGTGAAAGCTGGGTTGGAAAATGTCCTGACGTCAGCTAGAAGTGTGACTGCATTTCTGAAAACTTGGCTTTCTCTTGGTGGTCGAAACAGTGAGCCTTTTTGTTCATTGAATGTTGAAAAATCAAGTATGCCAGAGAGGGCCTTGTGCTAACAGCTTCCAAAGCACTGAGCTATTTTTGACTCTTTTCCCCCCTTCTTGAGACTTGAGAACATTCAACAAACCTGAATCAGAGATGTGTGATTGTTTTGTGTATACAGCAGAGATTTTAGGCCTGGCCAAGCACTGGGCCATTTGCTTTCCATGTGGCCCACAAGGCAGCCTCTTTGTACGTAGTTCTCCGGACCACAGTTGAACATGGATGCCAAATGTGTTGACTTTGTGGGGGTGTGGGTGAGAGGCTGGGGTACTGGACCATGATCTTTTATCTTAAATACTTTGCTGTGCAAGGTGGCTGTATTTGGCTCCAAGGTAGTTCATAGTTATCTACTTTTAACTAAGTGAGCTGATTAATTTCTCTCAATATAAATATAGAATATACAATACAGAATATATATACTCATACCCCAGTTGGAGAAGTTATTAACCCAGGTTGGCTATGTAGAATGTATATAAATCAATATTATATATTCATACTTAGTATATAATGTAAATCTGTATTAAATACACATAAATAATGCCATGGATGTCTGTAATACTTGTGTAAATGTATGTATGGGAGCCGAACCTGAGGTCGTCTGCAAACACAATAAGAGTTCTTCACCACTGAGCTGTCTGTCCAGTCCCATGTTACTTTTAAGACAAACCCATCCAGAACAGTTTTATGCATGCTTGCACACATGCACTCCTTCCATACTGCCCAGGCATGCCAAATGCATGTCTACTATATTGTTCACCCTATCTTTCTCCTGGGAACTTCTCGCCTTGGTGATTTTGCTCTCACAGCACCTATCCATCTACCCCCTTCTTTTTCATAACTACGTAGTGTTTCATTTGTTTGGGTGTAGCACATTTCATTATATCAGTCCTCACTAAAAGACACATAGGCCCTTCCCACCCTTCTGTTTCCTGTCCTTTACTTATGTGTGATGACTACTCTTGGCTGTCAACTTGACTACACCTCAAGTCAGTGGATACACCTGTGAGGGGTCTTTTTTCCTAATTAAATCATTTGAAATGGGATGATTTACCTTCAGTCTGGGTCACAGTTCTGGTGGCAGTCTATATAAAGGACATGGAAGAAGGAAGCTTTTGTTCTTTGCCTGCTTGCCCTTGCTCTTGCTGGTAAGTCCATTCCCTCATTGACACTAGAGTCTGCTTCTCTGAGATTCTGGTATACCGTGAAGACCAGCTGAGACATCCAACCTCATGGGCTAAACAACTACTGGATTCTTGAAACTTCTGTTGGTAAACAGCCATTTTTGAACTAGCTGGATCACAGTGCGTTAGTTACTCTAACATGTATACTCTACAGTAGAAACCTTAGATTCTGTTATCCTCCTTTAAAGACTGTGGTCTCTCCTTTGATGGTTGTTAAGTTACTAATCACTGTGGACTTCATTAAGGAGGCTTGGTTTTTTCATTTGTTACGTGGTGTTCTTTTTGGTTGTGTCCATGGCATGTCCTTCACTCTCGGGCGTGGTCTCTATTCATAAGAATGACCTTTATGAAATTGCAATAAGAAACCCGAAATAGTCATCAAGTCATTGTAATGTGCCAGGATCTAGATTCAAGGCTCCAGTTCCCCAGCTTTGATTATCAGCTGAGATGTCTGCTCAGATTTTTCAGCCTTTGGGCCCTATCTTTCTGTCAGGAGGGCTGGAATATTATCTTCCTCCAGATCAGATGTCAGCCAAGCATTTGACAGACTGTTGATGTGGGATGTCCTTCTGTATACGTGTTGCTTTCATTGGCTGATGAATAAAGCTGTTTTGGCCAATGACTTAACAGAGTAAAGCTAGGTGGGAAGTCCAAACAAAGAGAAAGAGAGAGAGAGAGAGAGAGAGAGAGAGAGAGAGAGAGAGAAGGGGGAGTAGGAAAGACACCATGTAGCCACCAAAGGAAAATGAGGTCCGAACATTACTGTCAAGCCACGAGCCTCATGGTAAAATATAAACTAAACTATTAGACATGGGTTAATAGTTAATTTATAGTTAGAGCTAGCCAGTAAGAGGCCTAAGTCATTGGCCAAACAATTNAGAGAAAGAGAGAGAGAGAGAGAGAGAGAGAGAGAGAGAGAGAGAGAAGGGGGAGTAGGAAAGACACCATGTAGCCACCAAAGGAAAATGAGGTCCGAACATTACTGTCAAGCCACGAGCCTCATGGTAAAATATAAACTAAACTATTAGACATGGGTTAATAGTTAATTTATAGTTAGAGCTAGCCAGTAAGAGGCCTAAGTCATTGGCCAAACAATTGTAACTGATATTAAACCTCAGAGTGGTTATTCGAGAACAGGTGGGCAGAGAGAAACTGGTCCAGGGGTGCCAATGGGGACTTCTAGCCCCATAAACTGTGTTTGTACATCTGGGCGCTCCCCTTCAGTCTTTCTTCTCTGATCTCATTTCTCAATTTTCAGATGTCCTGCTTGCTTAGAATTCTACATCTGAAGTCTATTAATTTTAGATAATTAATTTGTGATTATTCAGCTTTGTATAAAACACACAGCACTTAGTTGATTGGCTGGTGTCTGTGAGGAAAAGGCTGATAAGCAGAAACCATGCAACATGCTTCCTATTTTTGAGGGTTGAGTTCTCTCTGTGTCTGCTGGATTTGTGTTGCTTCTCTATGTCTATTTAATTAAGCAAATGTTTTCAGAAAGTTGTTTTATATATTTTGTCCAGTTTTTCCACTACCATGGAAATTAAAACCCAATAATAATTTGATTTTAAATAGTGTGACTTCTGTTCATTGGTCCCATAAAAATTGTTAGTAGCTTCATTTTGTTTCTTTATAATCAACCTTCCATTTTTATATTATCTGCTGGCTTACATTAGGATTATCTATTTAAAAGAAGAATTGACATTCATTCAGGAGCATGGTAGACACTGAAAGAGCTCTTGCCACACTGAGATACATAATTGCTGAAAGACTGTGCTTAGACCCTTTCCTGTTTTGTGTTTCTATTGATGGTTTGCCCAAGGTGGTGCTAGTGGCATTCCTTACTTCTATATACTTTTATACAGCCAAGAGTCCGATTTCTCACAAATCATACACCATTTGTTTCATGTTGGTTTACACATGGAAATAAAATTTGTTGAAAATGCAGGAATATGTCATGTCACGTGTACTTGATCTCCAAGTTCATATAATGGACCTCAGGACCCAGTTTCCCTCTTTGCTTGAGAGCTCCAGTCTCAGCAGATCCTTATCTCCTGGGCAACAAGCCAGCCGGCTAAACAAGCCTCACTTTGGTCTAGGATCAAGCCCAGTAGCTCTTATGAATGACTAAGCTTTTCTCCCTAAAACTATTGATCATCACTGGCTTTGAATGCAATAGTTCTCATACCTGAATCTATTGCTATGCAAGGTGAGTGTGACCCTCTGATTGGTAAGTGTGAGACTCTGACCTGTTAGATGCAGGCTTGGAGTTGGGCCCACTGGTATATGTGTTTGATGGTGCCAGGAAAGAAATCATTCCTCAAAGGCTTCTCTAGTTGTTTCAGTAGGAGAGAAGGTTATTTGTCGGGGATGGGCTGTGCAACAAATGCTTGCTGGGACAAACTAGTGCTTTGATTAGTGGTTGGCTCTTTGCTAGTATTATTTTAAGACTCAAAGGTCCTGGATGCTGTCAGTGTCTTTGGTCATGGCCTTCAACGTGTGGCTTAGACCCCGTGGGATACACCCTGGAGAAGTCTGTATGAGTCTTTAGTTCGATGCTCTGAGATCCAAGAAGCTGGGAAGCTCTGATGGCTGAGCCTCCGTTCATGGAACCCTCACAGATTTATTTGAGATAAAATCACTTTGTTTCATTAAAATTTCACCAAGTTAAATAGGCAAGAATTTACTATGGGAATTGTTATCAAATATCCACTTAAAAATATTTCTAAGAGAAGACACTAGACTAGAGCCCATACCATCAGCTAACAGCTGGCTCAGATCATTCCCCACCCCCCACGTATGTCTGGTTTATTTTATTTTATTTTATTGAGACTCTACTCTGGTATGGTCTGTGTTTTTGCAAAACTTTAAATCTTTTGATTAGTATTGCAGGAGACAAGGGTCTGGGGCCCCTATCTGGAATGTGTTTTCAGCAAATCAGACAAAACTAGAAAGATTGAGCCGAGCTCTTTGGCTATACCTTGAGAAACAGAGTTACTGTGTGGGGCAGAACACAGCCAGCTTGGGTGAATGTTTTCTTTGGGGCATTTAACTTTATTTATGGTCCCTGTTTTCTGTCACTTCTTCAGTTATCTGGAAGCCCTTTGGGTGGATGTGCAGGCCGGTTAGTCCCCCTGATCAAAGTGAGCATCGTGGCAGCCTACGCTGGACTTTGCTGTCCTGGTAGATAGAGGGGTCATGAGAGTGTTGTCCTCACGTCTGACCTTTGGAAGTTAAAAAGGAGAGTTCACCCTCTGAAGAGCCTTATGGGTCTCTAACAGCAGCAGGCTATGTGGTTGGCGTTCAGCTGGATCCTCTCAGGACTGGAAGGGTTTAGCTCCTTTAACGGGGCGTTTGCTCCTTTCTTGTCTTTTCTTTTCCATCCATGTTCTTCTTTCCTCTTTTCTTTTACCCTCCCTTTCTTTCCTCCTGCCTTCTTCTGTCTCTTCCCTCCTCTCCTCTCTCCTCCTGTCCCCTTCCTTTTCTTCTGACTTCCTTTTCCTTTCCCCTCTCTTCTCCTTGCTCCTCCCTCCCTCTCTCCCTCTCTCCCTCCCTCCCTCCCTCTCTCCCTCCCTTCTACTCCCTCCCCATCTTGCTATGTATCCCAAACTGGTCACAATCTCATGATCCTCCTTCCTCAGCCTCAAGCACTGATATCACAGATTTGCACCTTACCCTCAAAGACTAGTAGAAAACCAGGGAGTAATTATTTTGTGTAGATAAGTCTTTGGGGCAAAAACTCTCAGTCCCGGGAGCTTCCCAGGTTAGGAGGCAAAGGTATGGTGTCTCATTGCATATTGTGAAATCCTCAGTTTCCCAAGTATTAGCCATTCTCAGGTTGGTCTAAAGATAAACACCTAGTATTTATAAGAGATAAGGAAATTGAGGGCTTAAAATGCAGTACCCACACGGTGTAAGTGCCCAGGTCCAGTGAGGCACAGAGGTCCTTCCACGTGACCAAGGCTGATGAAGAACCTGAATGGCTGGCATCACAGGTATCGCCCAATCCTCATGGTTTGCAGGTACTGCCCAATCCTTCTCATGGTTTGCGCCTGGCTCCTGTACCACCTGAGGAAATGGGCACCTTATCACACAACAAGTTGCTTTCTAGAAATCCTGAGCCACTGATGACTGTGGAAGTCAGACTCGTATGACCACACAGAAAGTATCAGTGAAGAAATGGTACTCAGGCCAGTCTGCTTTTCTCAAGGCCTCCAGCCCTCCTTCTTGTTACCCTGAGATCCAGTTTCCTTTAAAAGCTATCTTTGTATGCATGTGTGTGTTCCTGTGTGAGTATGTGTGTGAGTGTGGATGAGTGTGTGTTTACACTAATGTGTGTGAGTACATGTGTTAGTGAGTGTGTATTACTGTGTATGGGTCTGTGAGTATGTGTGTGAGTGTGTTAATGTGTGAGTGTGAGTACATGCATACCATGGTGTGTGTGTGTGTGTGTGTGTGTGTGTGTGTGTGTGTGTGTGT
>LOJH01001571.1:36864-47888 GCA_001685095.1 Ellobius talpinus
TTGACCTGTGACCATCACAGATTAGGGAGGTTCTCTCTTGACCTGTGACCATCATAGATTATAGAGGGTCTCTCTTGACCTGTGACCATCACATATTAGGGAAGTTCTCTCTTGACCTGTGACCATCACAGATTATAGAGGGTCTCTCTTGACCTGTGGCCATCACAGATTAGGGATGGTCTCTCTTGACCTGTGACCATCACAGATTAGGGAGGTTCTCTCTTGACCTGTGACCATCACAGATTAGGGAGGTTCTCTCTTGACCTGTGACCATCACAGATTAGGGAGGGTCTCTCTTGATCTGTGACTATCACAACTCAGTGTCAGATTAGAAAGAACTCTGGGAGGGGTTTATTTTGCTTGGAAGCATGGGAACGGCTTTCCATTTCCTTAGGATCTGAACTAGTTCATCAGCAGTTCCTCTTCCAAATCTTGTCTGGAGAAGTGTGGGGATAACTCAGAAGACCGTCACCTGAAGGAGCTGTTAACTGAAAATCAGTGCTAAAGGAAAATACATGCTTCCTGGGAATGGAGTTTGGCTCCCACACATATGGGATGCATTTCACCCCAGTCCAAGCATTTCTGAAGGAAGGAATCCTATAAATATACAAACTGCTTTATTTTGTGCCTCAACTCAATTCCAAAGTGCTACAGGGAGTTTAATATAAGAAACGCAGGCTTTGGAAGGCCACACCTACATTTTTATTATTGTTGGCACGACTATTGAAGTGAGCAGGGTACCTGATTGATTGATTGCCATGCTATTTTGCTGAGGTCATTTTGCAGTCTTGATCACAGCCAACGACTGAATTGTATTGTTTGGAATCTAATTTGGAAGAGCTTTGTACGAGGAGAGGTCTGTTGCGGTTGTTTTACTTTGGTAGGTAGCAGAATTACCCTTAGACTTCCCCTTTCATGGATAAAGTGTTAAAAAGGCAAAGTGCCAAGGTGCTGAAAATCCCAAAAGATTTTTCTGGCTAGCTGCACGTCAGCCCATCCCCCTCTCTCATGGTTCAGAACCTATAGCAAGCACAGTGGTTCTCAACCCGACGGTCGCCACCACTTTAGGATTGAATGACCCTTTCGCAGAGGTCACCTGTCAGATATCTTGCATAGCAGATATTTATATCATGAATTTGCAGTAGCAATTTTGCCGTTATGATATAGAGACAAAAATAATTTAATTTTATGGTTGGGGGCCACTACAGCATGAGGAACTGTATTAAAGGGTCCCAGTATCAGGAAGGTTGAGAATCACCACAGCTCTAGCAGAATTCCCTGGGTCAGGTCGTGAACACAGGACTCTGCTATAGGAGTGGCTACATCACAAGGTGCTCATTCCCAGGGTGAAAACAGACCTGGCATGGGGCATGGCGGGGTAAATCTTAGGATTCAGAAGCAAAGGCTTGTGTGAAATTTGCATGCAGCCCACACGTTCCCCTGTTTCCCCGCCAACACTGGGAGCATAATGCAGTTAAGGGGAAGATAAGACCCTGGCCAGCTGACTGGAAAACATGTAATAAAATGACTATCTAAGCCACTAAACCCAGATCCCTTTTCACCAACTCTGAGCCACCTCTGACATGAGCAGGGCTCCGTGGGGAAATGCCTTGGCCTTGTATCAAGGAAGGAAACTATTCCAGTGAAATTCGATTGTGAGGCTCCCTGAATGAAGCTCTTTGTAGGAAAAGGGAGGAGGGAGGCTTGTTGGACCTTGGCTGTTGGCTCGGGGTATTGCAAATCCCTTACTCCTCTCCTGCAAAATCATCCACCCAGGCTGAAGCATCCTGAGGCCACTGTGAGCACAGCTCTCGGCGGCCTGGCTGCTCCTTGGGAGGACCCAGGTCCCTCTAAATTGTTAGTCTAGCTTTTCTGGAAGGGAAGAACCAAACTCCCTAAGCGAGCGCCTTATTTGATGCTAGGTAACTTTTTTTTCTTAGTGTGGAGGTGCAAAGTCCAATATGTCTGGTGCCAGCTCTGCTTGAGTCTGGTGAGGTCCTCAGGGTGGGAATGTACGTGAAAGGGAGGGGACATGTGGAAAGTCAAGGAGCCAGAGAGCGGGAAGGGATCTCTCTTACTCTTCTTTGACATACCTCTCACGAAAACCAGACGGAGTTCCCTGAAAACTACCTCAATATCTCCCAAGAGTCAAGGACCCCCTACTGGGCCCTGCCTCTTAACAAAGACCACCAGCCCCTCCGTTGCTCTGCTGGGGACCCTTGCATCAAGGGATAGCCATACCGTGGCAGACAGGGAGCTTCCCCAGAGAGGAGGATACCTCTCGAAGGATGAGCGACAGCACATGAGAGCCAAGCGTCTGGTTTTCAGAAGTACCCCAGTGGACCAGGAAGATGCTCCAGAGAGTAAAGGCACTCAGGGCCAAGCCTGAAGACCTAAGTTCAATGCCTGGGGCACCCGTATGATAGAAGAAGCGAACCAGCTCCTTCAAGATGTCCTCTAACCTACACACACACACACACACACACACACACACACACACACAAGGGGGCGGAGGAAGTGGGGGAGGGCACTAAAGTGTAATTTTTAAAAACAATCTACCCTAGAGATTTTTAAAAAAGGTACTATGTTGGGTGGGGCCCAGTCTGTGTGAGCCGTTTCTTTTCCCTGGGCCCCACACTTGCTTCTCTCTTCAGTACTGTTGCCAATCACTGCTGATTCTGTGGTGCTTACAATAAACAGGGGAGTTTACTTGCAGTTAAGGGCTTTCTTAGACAATGCATGTTAAATGTCAGAGACCTTCACACTATGAAACTTACAGTAAGGAGGAAGGGAGGGCGCAGAAGAATGTGGCAGATTAGATCACCTGTGGACACCCCATTCCAGTCGACACTGACTCCGGCACTGAGGGGGGGTCTCTTGGACATTTTCTTCCCCTCCCCCACACAGCTTCCCGTGACCCCTGACCCCGACAATGCTGGCCAACGACTGTAAGTATGTGTGATGTTAGTCCAGTATAAACCAGCCTAGAGGCTGTGAGGTGATGGGGAGCCTGTTTCCATCATCCCCATGCTGTGTATTGCTGGTGCCTATGGCGTCTGCTTTTTTCTATAAACGTTTGTCAAATAAAATAAAAATATTTGGGAAGAAATGACAAGCAAAAGGAGAGCGGCAACAGCAGAGGTTCTGGGAGGATGAACGGATGAGGGAGGGGCTCTGCCCAGCTGAGAACGATCAAGGGATAGCTTCCCCAGGCGTAGGGAGAGCCTTAACTAGGAAGGTGGGCTCCGAAAGACACAAAGATTGTGCACATGAAAATAGAAATAATAAAGTGTGCCCCTGGACTTCTGGGTAAAGCACATTTAATACAGAAAAGCTATAAAATAATTAACCTCCAAATTGGATTAAACCAAAATATAAGTGTATATTTGTAGAATTGTCACCTCTATTTCTATTTTCACTTTTTCCCCACCCCACTGTTTTCGGCTTGATAGTTTCTTCTTAGGTTTTTCTTCTCGAGTTTCCATTTGTCAGAAAACCTATCAGTAATATCTCTGGGCAGCAATTGAGGAGAGTCACATGTCACAAGGCCAGAAACTGGCCTCCCAGTGTCTGTTGATTTTAATGATATGTGACCCAACTGTGTGTAAAGGGGGGAGCAAGGTGGTTCAAAACATGTGAGGTTTGGGCTGGCGAGATAGCTCAGGTAGTAAAGGTGGTTGCTGCCAACCCTGCCAGCCTGAACTGATCCCTGGCAGCTGCATGCTGGACGGAGAGAGCTGACTGTCATAGCTTGTCCTTTGACTTCCAAACATAACCCAAGGCCTGTGCACACTCATCTCTACACCACAATAAATAAATAAATGTTACAAAAGAGCAGAGTAGGCAAAAACAAAGTGAATATATATGGATTTCAGAAGCATAGCTACCATTTACTTATTATTTGTTGGGTGTGTGTATGTGTGCAGGCACACACTTGTGTGAGGACATCAGAGGACAGTTTGTGGAAGTTGGTTCTCTCCTTTCACCATGTGGGTTCCAGGGATCACATTCAGGTCATGGGACTTGGCAGCAAGCCCCTCTATCCCCCAGAGTCATCATGGCTGGCCCCCAGAGAGCTATACTTTTCTAAGGGGAAAAAATGTTTTTCAAAAGGGAAAATATCTTGATTAAAGTTGTGAGTTTGGGAAGATGGAGCAATGTCTTCCCGAAAAATGATTTTGCTATTGGATGGGTCATGGTGGGAGATGCTGTGGGGCTCTGCTCACTTCTCGGGGTTGTAATGACAGAGCCTGTGCCATAATCAACAACACACTTCCGGCATTACTATGCAAATCACGCCTCTGCTAAATTAATAGCTGTCATTTGTTATATTTCCTGGTTTCTTTTGGCCCTTTCATTTTGGTAACAGAGATCAAGAAAGAATAAGGGCATGCTTCTATTATCAGTCAACTTTTGGCCACATACCCTCCCCACCCCCCTTTTTTTGTCAAGCTCTAGTTCACTGACACTGACTTCATGGAAAGAGAAAGAATAGTACTATTTAGAAATAATTACGGTCTTAAAATAGCAGCCGCAGTCTTCACGCCACGGTTGTAGTCGCGGGGGGGTTATGATTAGACCCCAAGCGCAACTGTAAATGTTCTTCCTTCTATTGTTCAGGGGCAGAACGCAATGATTCTGAGTAGTATTTTTCCTTTTAAAAAGTATTTGGGCTGGAGATAGCATCTAAAGGTGATTTGTTCTGAAGCATGGTTCTGGTATGTTACTTCAGTGATGTAGCCATGTTCTCCAAGATGAGGGAGAAGGATGAGTCAGACAGCGGAACCAGAAGTTTGTTCTCCAGTGTGTGCCCTCTTCTTGGAGATTCCGGTCTATGATGTTGTTTTATGAAGGGGCATAAATTCCCTTCCTCCTCGTCACGATGAGAGCAAGTTCTATTAAGGAGTTACAAGGGTTTTGTGCAAGTGTGCATGTATGTGTGTATGCACATGTGTGTGTGTGTGTGAGAGAGAGGGGGGTGAGGAGAGATCTTGGGAATGCATAAGGTCAAATGACTTTTGTAACTGAGGAGTTCCTGTCTCACAGGATGAAACTAGGCATTGGGTCTTGTACAGTTATTGTGTGCCAGGTCCTTGGATGGGGGGTTGCAGGTACTGTGACCAGTCCAAACTGCTCACACCTCATAGTTTGGGACAGAGGCTAGGCAGAGTAGACTGTTTCTACACCTATTGCAATGAGTTGTTTCCTATCTTCTCTGGCTCCCAGGCTAAATCCACAAGGATGAAACCTGGGCCTGTAATGTGAGCCTCATTTCCATCGCCAGCAATCAGAAGACCCAAGAGGCCTACTCTAAAGACTGGAAACAAACAAAAACAAAAAACCAATGTCCCAGCTCAAGGTGGCAGGCATGGGGAGTTCCCACATCCCCTCAGGAGGTCTGCCTGTTTGATGTATTTAAGCCTTCAAGGAGGAGGCCCAGTCTCATGAGGAAGAAAACCATGCCCTTCACAAGATCTTCCAAAGCCATCTAAGGGCAACTTTTCAGTTACATCCACAATAATGGTTGAGCAGATATGTGGGCACTCTGTGATCCAGTTAAGCTGATGCATAGAGTTAGTCATCATAACAAGGGAGAGCAGAGTCATGTGATCCAGTAAGCTCTATGGTTGGTGCCTCTAGATCCAGCCACATCCTTCCTCTGATATCTCCAGTCTTTCCTTTTGGAGGGAGGAGGGAAAAGTCTGTAGCGATGTGAATGCTTTGCCATCAAACATCTCTGAGTCCTCCAGTGTCCCTGGTGACGCTGATGGATACAGGAGAGCAGAGCATGTGCCCATGGTCCTGAAATGAAGACCTGAGAAGGTTTGGCTGCCCAGCCCTTTGTAGCAGCAGGATTAAAGCCAGGAACCACAAGGCTAACACAGAGGTTCTCAGCCTACCTAATACGCTGACCTTTTATTACAGTTCATGATGTGGTGATCCCTATCATAAAAATTATTTTTGTTGCTACTTCATAATTGTGATTTTTCTACTGTTCTGAATCATAATGTGAGCATCTGATATGCAGAATATCTGCTAAGTGGCCCCTGTTGGGTCATCACTCACAGGCTTAGAACCACTAGGCTAACACATTGTTTCTTTGTTTTTCACAGAGCAAGGGAAGTATATGTTGTGGACATAAAATGCTCTTGATGTATTTGCAATATTTTGGTTATTTTAAAATGCTCTGTGGGTCTCTTGTTTACTTTGATTGAAGGTACTTGGACAAGCAGAAGAGCCCCATGGTTTGCCTATACCATTTTAAAGTAAGCTCACACCTTGCCCCTGTACTCCTTTGTGATACTGAAATGGGACTAAACAGGCATGAATTCTAATTATTTCCCATGGTATTTTGTGCTCCCGTAGACGTGTCTGTCCATGAGCGCTAGCTCTGCATTCATGCAGAAATGCTTATTGCTAAAAATAAGAGGCACTCCCCTCCCCAAGCAATTCCTTTGGCGCCCTACTTACCATAAGACAATACACCTTGTTTCTGGCCAAAGGCCTCCCTTTGTGTTAGAAGAGCCGACGCTGCACTAACGGATGCTCGTGCAAAGTGGTCTGCTGCTTCCAGCGGTCTCTGCATGCCTCACCTGTCTGACCCAATTGATGCATCCCGAGAACACACGAAGGCTAGAGCCATCTGGCCTTGCGAAGCTATGCAGATGCTTTCAGACAGGCTGTGACTTAGATTCTGTCCTTCCTACTATGGGACAATTGATAGTTCTTGATCTACTTTTCAGGAAAATTTTGGAAATAAGCCGATGTGAGAGAGGTATGAAAAAAGAGACTGCAACTCTTCCAGAGGCAGCTATTATTTATTAGATGTTTTTGTTGGTGGTGCTGGTGGTTTTGTTTTGTTTGTTTGTTTGATTGGTTGGTTGGGGTTTTTTTTTGTTTTGTTTTTGTTATAGAACTGGAGTGTTCTAACAGGGTTGAATGACAAGCACATTTTAAAATCACAGTGTCTTAGAACATTGTTAAAGTCTTCTGAGGATACTAATGGGAGGCAGGGGTTGCCTATCTTTATCTCCAACAACAACCCATGGATAAAAATCAGACCCCTAAAAGCTTTGTACCAATAACTCTCTGGGAAGTAGAGCCCTCCATGAGTGTGTTACAACAGGAAGAGATAGGTCACCAGCCATAGACCAGATATGGCGTCCACTCTCTGACCTGGAATGTAACTAGACGCCAAGGCGGAGAGGGTGGAAGGTCCCAGTGACCACACTACATCTCCTTCTCCCTCGGAAAGCAGGTTAGAATACAAAGGACTAGCTATAGGCTACTATAGTTAGTATAGTCTGGATGGAATGTCTTGTCTTTTAAACTTAAACAACATAGCAGTTGAAAACTCTTACTGAAAAAAAATTGCTTAAGGTATCTCTCAGTTACTTTTCTCATCACTCTCACCAAACATCCAGTAAAAGTGAGTTCTGAGAGGAAAGGTTTATTTGGCTTGTGGTTTGCAGTACTCCAGTCCATCATGCTGGGGAAGTCATGGTGGTAGGTAGGGCGACGGTGGTGGGAGTGGTTTGGCTGCTTGTTTGCATCTTAGCAGATCAGAATTCCCAAAGCAGGAGGGGACTGTGATACTGTGGGAGAGATTCAACCACAATATCTAAAACCATCCATAGGACTACTCCTTTAAGAGAGAGCCAAGTGTTCTGGGATCTCAAAGTGAGCCTCTATTTTCTTCTGTTAAATGGGGAAATACTAAGATCTGAGCCATTAAATGGAAGCATGTAGCCAGCGAATGGGCAAAGTTCATCTTACTACTTGAGACTGGGCGAGGGCTTCTGAGTGTCACCCATGTCATCACTGAGCACCAAGCATGCACTGCCTTCCTGGGCAGACTTGGGACCTGCACATAAGGAATTTTACTATTGCCGAATGCAGTCAAGATGTGCGTGGCAGGGCTGGGGAAAGCTATGTGGACATGGGGACAGTGACAGATCAGGGTACATGTTTGCTCCTAGCCAAGACAGAGACTGTTTTCCTTCTCAGGACTCTGAAAAACAAACATCCTACCTTACCAAAACACATTTAGGAGATATAAAAGGATTCTTATTTTAAACCCAGGGTCAGTGATTGCTAGGGTCACACAACCATTTCTTGGTGCCTTCCAAGGGACACATACAAACACACACACACACACACACACAAACACAAACACTAAATGACAAAGGTATGAACTTCTATAATTACCAGTAAATTCAGAGGTGACACTCTGTCAAATGTGCATGTTCCCTGACTAGGTATAGCCCCTTCGACCTTCACTGCATAAAGGCTGCAGGCAGTGGCATAGACTGAGGAGCAGGCCCGTGGAACTCAGGCCAGAAGCCTGCTGACAGTGTGCAAGCCTTCCTTTCTTCCTTTCATAATCTTGGCTCTAAAGAAAAGCACTAAATGCTTTTCTACCTCACGATATGAACAATGCAGTAAGTGGCATAGGGGCTCCCCTCCATGGTGCTGCCCGCCCACCAAAGATCGGCTGGGCTTGGTCTATGACCTGAGCCCAAAAGCAGGCCTGGGGTTTTGTTTTGGTGTGCAGACTGTTTTAATGGAGTCCTGTCTTTTGTCCTGTGAAGATGTGCAGTGCAGCCTCGGATGCCGAGGAAGTCCTGAGCGGTGGTGGGGAGAAAGGGGCATCAACTCACAGCAAGCAATGGTTGCCAGTCGCTGGTCTGGAGGTAATGACAGCATAAAGCTTTTATGCAGAAGCAGAGTGATTAATGAGTCAACAAGAACACAATTGGATACTCTTGGCCTCGAAATTGGGTCAGGGCAAGGCAGTTCCATAGGTAGAAAGGCATTGTCAAAATACCAGGACAAACCAAAGCAGGCAGTTTAGCAGTCAGTCACGAAAAGAAATGGACTTGCATTATTTTAATGCTGAGTATAATGACAGTTTGCTAGAAGCTTCCAGCAAGTTAGGTGATCTGGGCCTGGAGCAGTGTTAAAACTGAGGTCCTGATATTTCCACCTTGACTGAAACAGACAGTAGAGGTTAAGAAAGTTGCTTGAAGTCACTGAATTCACAAGCCCAGTAGAAGAACCAGGGTCCAAATCCTGCTTTGCTAGACTAATGCCGTGTGCTCCCATCTAAATGATGCTATGCAGTCAGCAGCCATGTAGGCTGCTTTCATTGCTATCCCGTGTGTCTCCCAATGTTAGTTCTCCATAAATGTGTATAGACGAGCAAAGAGTTGTGCTTGTAGCTGCCTTTGGATGCCAAGAATAGTATAGGCAGAGTGCTAAGACCGCGTGGATGAAAGAGACTAGAATCCAGTACATACAATGTCCACATTTATTGATGGTCTGTTGAAGGAGGTTGGGATCCTCCATGCAAGATATGCAGAACACCTCACAGTGAACGATCAGGCATTTACCATTTACCATACACGTGGATAGCAGACATGAAAGGGTGGGCAGGGGGGAGTCCCCTGCAGGTAGAGCTCATTAGTTTTCTTCATTTCTGTCCATAATAAAGCATTATTTGAAGGTCAGACACCAAAGTGCAAGATATTATCAGCCTTCTTTCACTTGGAAGTGGAGGCTGAGGTGCAGTGGGCCCATGGCCCATCCAAAACTACCCAAGGGTTAGTGGCAGATCTGCCCCCAAGATTATGGACAAATGTTACAGAATATTTGTTTAGACTGTTTAGACTGTGAATATGTGTCTTGGCCAAGGTGCCTTCTGATTGGTTTAATAAAGAGTTGAATGGTCAATAGCTAGACAGAAAGAAGCTATGCAGGACTTCCAGGGACAGAGAGGACTCTGGGAAGAAGAAAGGTGGAGTCACCAGTCAGACACAAGGAAGCAAGAAACTAGGACATGCCGTATGGACGAGAGGTACAAACCATGTGGCAGAATGTGGATTAAAAAATATGGGTTAATTTAAATTTATAAGAACTAACGAGGAGCAAGTCTAAGCTAAGGCTGAGCTTTCATAATTAATATACATCTCCATGTCATTATTTGTGGGCTGGCAGTCCCAGTGAGAAAGTGCTGCTACCGTACAAGATCTCCTGGATTCCTTTCTTCCATTCTGAGCATGGAACTGCGAAGTCTGCCCCCCCAGCAGTGAGGAACCATATGAGGTATCACAACAATGTGATTGTTTCAGGAGTAAAGTCATGGTCAACACAGGGGTCTCCAATACACTGAGAACTCCAGTACTCCAGTACTGTCCAGATGCCTTTGAATCACAACATGCTTATCTTTGCAGGAATTCCACAGAGAGAACAGTATTACCATCCCTTCTGCAAAAGAGGAGAAATAGCACCCAGCCATGAGCTCCTGGGTTGGAACCAGCAGAGATTCTACATCATGAGATCCTGGGTCTTAAAAGTATCATTTCTCTTCAACATTGCAATAAACAGCCCTACAGCCGTCTGGTCTGCTCACTAGTCCAGGGAGGCATGCTTGACAGTAGGGGGCCTGGAAGGTCCTGTTTATTATTGAGGCAACAGTTTCAGTGATGACTGTCATATGAACCTTATCAACCCCAAACCAGAGTTTACTAACACTCTTGTCCCTGATAAACAGCCTCCCAAAGACTTACTTTCGTGCTTATACAAAGCCACATATAAACATTTCAAAACATATCTGGTAGGCAATTAATTTCTTTTCCTTTGGGAAAGTATTCGATTGATGATAATAATGAGGCAATGCATATTTTAGAGATAAATGCTATTAAAGTGGAGGAGTTTGGTCTTCTTCAAGAATTTTGGGTGCTTAGAAATTGTTGTTAAAATTCCATGTGCTGAGGGCCCTACTTGTAGGATTCCACCACAAGAGTGAAAGGAAGGAATCTGAGATGGAGGGAAGGGACCAGCCATGAGGTTTTGTGGTTTATTTGCAAATTCTTTGTCTTCTGGGGAGAACTGAAAGGCTTTTTCCGGAAAGTAAAGCACTGTTCTATGCTCCTTTGTTGTTGTTGTTGTTGTTAGATCTTGGCCATTCTTTTTTTAATTGATTTTTATTGAGGTCTACATTTTTCTCTGCTCCCCTCCCTGCC
>LOJH01001572.1:15632-40232 GCA_001685095.1 Ellobius talpinus
CACACACACACACACACACACACACACACACACACACACACACACCATGAAAGATCTCTAGATCAGTTTCCCATGGAGTCTATGTGTGTGGTGTGTATATACATAAAGCTATATATAATAACTAATACAATATATTGGTTCTCTTATTCCTTTCTTTCGGAATACGAATGTTTCTTCTGTGTCCTATGTGAAAGTGTGTTGTTTAGTTCACAGTTTAAGAGAGTTTCTGGAGTCTCACAAGTGATTTTTCTACTCTGGAACAGTGTTGAGGCTGTGATAGACCATGGGAAGCAGGATTGGATACATTTTCTGCTGAGCTAGACATGAGCCTGTGAGACCAAGGGTGGAATCTTAAAAGCCATGTGGCCAGGTGTCAAGCTTATAAGCAGTAGACTTATGATGCTTGATCTTGACTGTGAACTCCAGTAGATTTAGAACCAACTAGAGGTAAATCTCTGACTGTGTCTATCTGGATGTTTCCACCTTTATTCAAGGTGGGGAGACCAACTCTAAATGGTGGTGATACTCTGTATAGACAGGGGCCCAGACTTAATGTGAGTTGGTACAAAAATAACTGCAGTTTTGAACTACTGAAATCTGTCACTCAGTGTTGGTATATATTCTTAAGTAAATGAGACTGTATTATATATTATTTAAATTTACTTTTTTTGGAATGACTTATCATTGGGCATTTATTTTATATTATGGGAACACCAGCAAGATACCTGGGCTAGGACCTGCTATTGAATGTATAATGCAAAATTGGCTCAAGAATTTGCAAAGGAGACAAGAGCTCTGAGGCTAGGAGACAGTGGCTGGCCATCAGAGGTGGACAACCAAATGAGAGCAACCATTAAAGTGAGGCCTCTTAGATACTCAAGAGAAGTTGCCAATGAGATCACAGTCAATCATATAAGGGTCTTGCAACATTCGAGAGAAATAGGAAAGGTGAAAAGCTTATAAGTTGGTGCTTCAAAAACTGACCAAATAATAACAAAAGAAAATTAATTTGAACTGTTCTCCTATCCTCTCCTATTCTATACAACCATTTTTATTGGCTTGTGACTTGTTATAAAATATGGACTGTATATAACTAGCAATGATCAGTGGCTGAACTGAGAAGATGCAATCTTCCCAAAGCCAGACTTGCACAAAAAGGGGGTATGGGCATTACTTGGTGGTCTGCTGCTGATCTGAACCACTGCAGCAGATTTCTGAATCGAGAGGAAACCATTGGGAAAGTATGCTCAATAAGTCAATGATGCACGCTAAAAAATGCCCGCAGCCAGCATTGGTCAACAGGAAGGTCCTAATTCATCTTTCCACAACAATGCCTAAGTACATGCCACACAACCAATGCCTCAAGCTTCTAAAGTGGAGTAAACTGGGCTGCAAGGCTTTTCCTCATCCGCTGTACTCACCCGACTTCTCGTTGACTGCCACTTCTTCAAGCATCTTAACAACTTTGGTGGGGGAGGGAGGATGATTCTACAACCAGAAGAAGGCAAAAAATGCCTTGCAAAAGTTTTATGAATCTCGAAGTATGCACCCCGTCCCCCTCTTTCTTTAAATGCAGAAAGAAATTTATTTCTTGTTGGCAAAATGCATTCATTGTACCGTGCTTTCGATTTTGATCACTAAGAATGTGTTTGAGTCTGCTCTATGATGCTTTGAAGGTTCATTTGCATCAACTTGAAAGAGAAATCAAGTGTAGAGGCAGAGTTCACCCTTCTCTGCTTCCTGTGGACATGGTAGTAAGAGCCACCCTTTGGCTGCTTGCCCTTCTCCTCCATGATGGCCTGTGTCTTCCAATGTGAGCCAAAACAAGCCCTTTTCTCCTTAAGTTGATTTTACTGGTTATCTCATTAAAGACATAAGAATGACTAACAGGGAAAGACTGAAGCTGCTGGCATTTCTAAGTTGGGATCCACAGGGCTACACTAGTTGGCTGGCATCTCTATATCCTAATAGTGCTAGACCCACAGAAATAAAGCCACTCAGTAGGTACTTAGTATGTGTGGGGTGGTGGGTGCTAGGGTTGGAACACAGGGCTTCTCACGTGCTACATAAGTGCTTTTCCGCTGAGGGATATCCTCACCCCTCATTGAGTAATTCTAAAGAGAAAGAATTTTGACTCTCGAAATTCAGTGCAAGAATATGAACTTGCTTCTGGTGGCTTGGCTCATTTCTGTAAGGGAGAGTTTAAGAGCTTCAAGCCTGAGATCTGAGAGGTAATCGAAGGAATCTTGGATATTTGAGCTCTAAAGAGATGTCAAGAACCCCATTAGAACTTAGAAAAATGACAGAAGAGGTATGATTCTAGGGATTTAGAAAGAAAAGAATTCTCTGGCATTAAATTTTCATTTATCTATCATATTTTTACTGGTTATTAGAAAGTCTTTACGGTTTAATCTTATCCCACTAATCCCAAGTGGGAAACTCTGCTGTTCTTCACTCCCGCACTCTGTTTTGTTATCTGATCCCCAGCTATGTGAACTGTCATCATAGAGAATGAATCACCCTGGTCCCTCCCCGATGAATTCGCTCAAGATTTTTATCAGCCTTTCTTTGACCAGAGATTAGTCTTTTGATCTCGGGGAGAAAAAAAAATGTCCAGCTGAGGGAACTCTTGCAATAAGGGAGGTTAACCTGTCATTGTGCTTGTGGATTGTGGGAACACTCGACCCTTAGTTGGGCTCAGTTTCTCTTTCCATAACTCCCTCAGGAAGAATGCACAGCGCACTTGCGCCAGTTTACAGACTTGAGAGGGCACCCCTTTTCAGGAGATGACAGATACTCATGTGCACACCTGCCTTGGTCTCTGATAACACAATACCGCACACTGAGTAGATCACAGCAAACATGGGTTCCTCATGGCTCTGGGTGCTGTGAAGTTCAGGGCCAAGGTGCCAATGGATTTGGTATTTGGAGAAGACCACTTTCAGGTTTATCAAGGACTGTTTTCTCATTTTGCCCTTATATTCCTCCATGGCAAAAAGGGCAAGGGAGTGCCCTGTGGGAACTTACTCTTATGGCCTCAGCATTTGCTGATATCATCACCACATTGGGGGCTAGTATTACAACCTATGAACAGGATGAATATAGATGTTTAGTTTATAGTAATGTCTTACTTGGATTTGAACTCACAGTGATCCTCCTACCTCTACCGCCCAAAGCTGGCATAAACTGGAATGATAAGAATGCGCCGCCATGCCTGTCTTATCCTAGCATTTGTAATGTATTTTGGAATTCACAAAAAGTGTCTCACATCAAAGACATGTATAAGCAATGCTTCTCCAAGTAGAACATGAGCCCAGTGTCCTCTCCCCTGCAACAAGTAGATGCCTAGCTGCTCGAATTCTTCAAAATTGAGTAGATGTAAATTACAAGTTTTGCCTTAGAAATGCACCAATTTGTATTCCGTGACCAGCAGTTGTGATGTAGGAGGTCAGAAGGCAGGCTTGGCTGACTCACAGACAAGCATCACCTGTTTTCTGTCATTCAAAATTTAGAGGAAAAGTTGAAAGGTCAGGAAAAGAAAGGGGGAGTATTAAGGATGGGTGGGGAGAAACGGAGGGAGGGAGGGAGGCAACAGAGTAACAGAGGGAGTAAACATGATCAAAGTGCCTTATCTGCACACATGAAAATGCAAATGACATCCTTTGTTTTCTACAATTAATATGCAATTAAACAAGAAGAAAAAAACAAAAAGAAATCAGGCCCTGTAGTCTGTATCCTTATAAAACCTCCCATGCCATCTTTCTTTAGATACTCACAGTTTGAAATGGGAGACAGTTATGTAAACAAATTGCTATCCTACATGAACGGGCAATAAATGGAAGTGTACAATACTCACAGCACAAACAGCAAGGAGAGGGCACAGCAAGGAGAGGGCACAGTGAGACTCGAATTAGGCCTGAATAGGGTGGCTTCTTCCAATTTAGTGCTTGAGTCTTGAGAGACAAGGTCGTCAGGTCCCATTGAAGGTAGAAGCACCTAACATTTGAAGGCACCTAATACAAGTACTTCTGCAGATTGTGCATTACTAGCTTTGCATTTCCAATTACACGCTCACAAACCTAAGTTTATTTTTTTGAAGCAAATTTCCGACTTAGAGCAAGGAAGTACCTTGAAGAAGTATGAAAAGAATTTTATAAAGGCCTATAGACTTGTTGTGAGCTGCAGCGGGAGGAATGGGAAGAACTTGGACCCTATCCTGGGTTTTGTGGATAGCCAGCGTCCAGGAGGAGGGACAGAAAGCAACTGCTAGCACTGCCTGCCAAAGATGCATCTGCTTAAAACAGGGAGTGAATTTAGAATTGAGGAAAAGCACCAAATACCTGGGGAAGCAGGGGATGCTGAGCTGGCGGAGGCATCAAACATCACACCTTCTGCTTTCTGCCTCCCAGTGTTTCTAACGAGCCTTTAGTCATGCAATAGACTTGGACAGATCATGAAGCAGCTGTGTCCTGAAGGTCTCACCCCTCCAAACTCCGCTGCCACCCCCGAAGAGCAGAGGTCTTGATTTCCCGAGAGGACCCCCTGCCCCAGGTTCTGTTCTCTCTAGGCCTTAGCTGTATCTCTCCAGCCCTGTTCGACTGAGTCTCCATATCCATTCCAGAGGCTCCAAGCCCAGTCAGATGTTTCGACTCTATTTCTGAAAGAACTATCACTGAGATGATCTGCTTGCATAACTACTTCCTAGATGTTACATTTCCCCTCAGAAAGATGAGGAATCTAACCCGGAGAGTATCTTACAACCATTCATTTTGCTTTATTATTGTCATAACTATTAAAGTAAGGTTTATTTACCACTCTCCATATGCCCATCAATTATTCTAACTATTATAACTATAAAAATTATGTAACTTTTGTTTAGACTTCATAAGATTTCTACAATGTCATTATTTTTAAAATTATTACTTATTTTACGTTTGTGGGTGTTTTGTTTGCATATATTTCTGTGCACCATGAACATGTCTGGTGCCTACTAAGGCCCAAAAAAGGGCATCAGATCCCCTAGGACTAGAACTGGAGTTACAGATGGTTGTGAGTTGCTATGTGGGTGCTAGGACTCAAGTCCTCTAGAAGGGCAGCCAGTGCTCTCTTAACTGCTGACCCCTCTCTCCAGATCAGTGCCGTTATTTTAAACACCTTTTAGAGATAACCTAAAGCAAAGAGGACCTAAGGAACTTATTCCGAGCTCCACAGTTAATTAACAAATGCAAGGACAAGAACACACATTCAGGACCATCTGACCTTAAAGGCTATAGGACCCATCAGTACACAATCCTGCCTCAAACAATGACGTCATCACTGTCCCTGTCATCCCTAACAGTTGTGACCTATGCATTTTCTGTACCTTATACAGTAGGTTCTATTGTTATCTGCATCTCATATTTGAGAAAACCATGTCACAGAGAAATCAAATCAAATACTCAAAGCCATCTGGTTAGTAAGTAATAAGAGGTGGAAGCCAGGGAATTTAAAATGCTTTCTAAGATCTTTAAAATTGCACCCAAATTTCTGATTTTGTTTTTATGTAGTAGTCTTAAACTAAATCCAACATTTTCAAGGCGTTAACATGTAGAGGAATATACTGACTTATTTGGATTAAAATTCAATTCAGAGGAGATTCTGGGGTCTCTCATAAATAAATATGCTACTGGGAAACTAATTAGAATCTTACAGTTAAAGCAAATAAACTGGTATGTCTTTGTTGCATTATTTACTCATATAAATGTTCAATAACAAAAAAAAATTAAAAAGCTTGTAGCCTGGTGGTGGTAGCACACATCTTTAATCCCCGCACTCGGGAGGCAGAGGCTGGCTGATCTCTGAGTTTGAGGCCAGCCTGGTCTACAGAGTGAGTTGCAAGACAGACAGGGCTACCTACAGAAACCCTATCTCATTTTTTAAAAAGGAAAGTTTAATAACTGATGCGTATTCCACAGGTGCCCACTGTCTCAGGGACTAGGCAGTCTAAGAAGACTGGGACTCCATTCCTGCCTTCCCAACACTCACAGTCAGTGTCAGAGGCGCAGAAAAAATAACCACAGTGATTATGGTACTGTCACCATAGCTCGATTGGGAGCTTGACTGGGGTGAACTCTCTGACTTATTCCGCTTTCCCTCGACCCAGAACGGAGGTCAGTGCCTGAAAGTGAGGAGTAAGGCTGTGAGTACTTCCTAATGCACACATGAGTGAATGGATGTGCCCAACTCTGGGGTACAGGAAGGGACCATGTTATCTGGGGATGGGGAAGAGATTGTGGAAAAAGCTTCCAGGTTCTTGAAGGTGGTGCTTCAACTGTACCAAGAGTAAGGATGAGCAGGAGCGGGCAGGCAAGTGAGGACAGGGGTAGGAGGAAGGGACCAGAGGGTTAGAGCACTGTGAGCCATGATGCTTCATGGTGTGAAGCTTTCAGGTTTGGGGATGGGGTTGGGAGGGAAACAGAAAAGTCAATCCCTGCCATATCAAGGAAACTCATGGGAGGCTAGCAGCAAGATGGGGAGGCGACAATGGGAGCACATTTACAAGACCAAGGATCCATATGACAGCTGTCAACATAGACAGCTTGAACTTGACTGGGAAATCATGGCGTGGCCATCAATAGATCACAGCAGAGATGTGCTGGAACAGTTTAAGCTGCTTGTAAGAATATAAACCCTTCTTTCCCAGTCTTCATGATCTCCCGAAGTCCTGATAATCTTACTCCCATACCAGATTTAGGTTTGACAAAAAGCAAACAAACAAAACCCCCAAAAAACAGCCTAGGGCTCTCCCTAGGAGGTCCCCTTGTCCTCACTGAGAGTAGCTGGGATCAACCCATAGCCTTTATTTGCTTGAAAGAGCAACCATGACATCTATCATTAATTGTCTTCTTATATTTCTTGGGAGAAAGACTCCCATGCTGCCTTAAAACGCTGTCAGAGTCTAGAAACCTCAGGAAGTGGGCTAGAGCGACTAGACAGGACTAGACCGGATGCTGACAGAAGTGGACCAGGCAGGGTAGACAAATTCAAGCAAATTAGGCTTCAGAGCTCAAGCTTCCGTCTTTCAAGCAGGACGTTAACCCTAAATTCTGGTGGACAGGCCATCACATGCTTCCAGAGAGCAAGCAGCAGCTTTAAATCTAATAAAACAGAGGGCTCTGTTGCTGGCATCCGGGAACTTCAAGCCCTTTCTTGTTATGCAACATGTCCATCATCCCTCGCTAATGCTTTAATGCTATCCCCTGCCTATAAATGCAATGTATGGCTGTCGTAAAAGTTCCAGTAATCAGAAAAAATGACCTTAAAGTGGAAGGTGTCTTTATTGCACTCACCAGAGCCAACCAAGCTTGAAATTTTGGTAAAACTCTTAGTGTGGATCTTATTCTCAGGTGCACACTATATTTGTCTTTTCTCCTGAGAAGTTATCTTAGCTATGTGATTTTCTTTTTAATACAACATGAACATAGATTTACACTGTGATTTCTGAAGTCTATGACATATTCCATTATGTGGTTGTAACATAATTTTTCTAATTTGTTCTTCATGGACAGTTATTTCTCATTTAAAAAAACAAAGTTTACAGAAGCAGGCGTAGGTGATAAACAGCCACCTCACTAAAATGTTCTATATTTTTATGATTTTTGCATAGAATACAATTCAGAATCTGGGCTGCTGAGTCAAATGGCATGCATATTTAATACAGGGGCTCCACATTGTCTGGTGCATTGCTTTCCAACGTCCTCCCACCCCATCAAAATGCTGGTTTTGCTGTCTTTAACATTTTGGCACATAATTTTCGGTTCCAATCTTTGTCTATCATTAGGTGAAAATTAGCACCACATTGCGACTTTTACTTTAGATTTCTTGGATTACTAGCCAAGCAGAGGGCCTTCTCGAGTGATCATTAGGCACTTATTCTTGTATAATGTGTCTTCATGCACATTGTTCACATTTGATTGAGGATGTTCTTTATGGGAGTTTTAAATTGCTGGGGAAAAAACCCTTATAATCTAAAATGACAATTTGCTATAGACACTATTGATAATGTTCATCCTAAGATCTGCCCAATGTCAGCACTGGGTGTTTAAATGACAGTTTTCAAAACTGGTAAACTCTGCTCTTTCAGAGAGGTGCGATTTTCATGGAAATGGGTTCCCAACCAAAAGGAATTTTTATCTTTATTATTATTTTTTTAATAGTGATGGCCCAGTTCATAAATGTGGTCTGTGACCCACTTTAGCTTGGGTAATCTCTTATCTTTGCCTGTGTGTCTCCCTAGAGACAAGAATGAATTATGAAGACACCACCTAGGGTGTTTTAGAGAGAAAGCAAAGCTTGGCAAAAGCTTGCTCAGCTAGTCTGTGGTTCATCTGTTTTGCATGGCTAGCCATAAGCTTCCAGAAAGGAATGCATCCACGTCCATAGCTCATTACCCTCGCCCCCACTCCAGGATGATCTCACGAAGCTCAGCAGTGGGGAGGGTGTCCTGCACATTCAGTGTTCGGAACCCGAAAAGCTCTGACATGTGGAGAACATCACGTTCATTTCTTTGTCTTTGTTGGTCAGTGCAGGTTTCTGCTCCTGCCAGTGTTCCCTAGACTTTGCCTGCATTGCTTTCCTTAAGTTTTAGCAGATGAGAGAGAATCTAGTGAGCGTGTGTGTGTGTGTGTGTGTGTGTGTGTGTGTAACAAGCTTAAGGCCAACCTGACCTACATAGAAAGATGTCGTCATCAACAAACAACACAGATAAGCATGGTTGAGAATACAAAACCCTTAAAGCTGAAAACCTCTGAGGTGGTATTAACCAATCAGAGACCATTTCAGAATTGCAAGGAAGACTCTGATCCAGATCACCCTCAAGTGTCCTTAGGTCTTTGCCAGAGGTCACAAAGCTAGATAGAAGCATGGCTGGGAAGGCATCACTGGGAATGCATCTCAGGGCTCTCTGCTTTCAGGATCATTTTTATGTAGCTAGTCTCAGATCGCTTTGCCTATTCCCCTTTGTTTCACAAGCATTTGGACCAAGGACTGCTGTGCCTAGCTACTACTGCATGGGGGGGGCTTCTTGGCAGAGCTGGGTAGAGAGTACAAGACCCTACAGGGTCATCACTGGCCTTTCATTGTGCTGACTTACCATGGAGATGATGGTTCAACTTAATGAGGGAACATTATTAAATGAACAAACGTGATTGGGATAAATTGTCAAGGACAGTTTATACAAAGTGAGCTAGAGCCCATCTTCCTCACTTAGTTCCCCTTTTAAGGATATTTCATATGAATTCCTATAACAACCCTGCGGACAGTGTAATGTCCAATCCAATAAAGTCAAAACCTGGGAGGCCAGTCATTGCCTGTGATTTGCTGTGTTCACTAAAGCTGTGTGAGCCCTGGCCTGACCCAACCTAGAGACGTGAAAACGCCAGCCAGACTGTCTCCTCTATAGTCACTTTTCTTGGTATGGCAGGCAGTGGGGACTCAACTGGGCTGAGTGATCTTCCTGGCTGTCCTCTGGACCACTGCCCACTAGGTCCTCTCTCTCCATTGATTGGCTAGTTTTCTACCCACAGGGATTTCTAATCCTTTCTTAGGCAGAGCAGCTACTGAACATTAGACTCAAGCTTTTCCTTGGGGTCCTCTTTCCTCCTCAAGTAGTTTATCCCCAATTATTCTGACACCAATATGAACCCTTTCATGGGTTTCTCTGCCTTTTCCCGCAGGGGGCATTATTCCACTGTTTACATACCGTTACTATTTGAAGGACACCAGCAGTCAATGAGGGTATCTTGTGCAAAGCCATTTGAACAAATATCACAATGAGAATTCAAACCCAATCGCTGACTCCCCAGGTTCTGGCTTTGTTGAAGGACATTTAATCCCCAACTCACTGTACTGAGACCTTATTACTTTTGTTGACTCTCAGAATACTGTATACCCAGGTGTCCTTTGAATAGCACAATTCAAATAGTTTGACTTCTCCGACTTCCTTAAGAAGGTTCTTACAAGGGCAGTTCTCACAATGAATAATTTACCTTTCTCGGGATGAAGTTCTAGTGAGACCCGACCTACTCCAGGCTCTGTGACCTCCAACCGCAGCCCTTAAGTCAGCCGGCTGCTATAGCTCCAAGACGGCTTTGGTCTTGTGAGCTCACTGAAATCTTTAGTAACTATATCCGCCATCAGCCATCCTTCTATCCCATTAGCTGCTTAAACCTGAGGATCCATACCACGTGCTTTGAGAAATGTGACAATCGACCGCAAACAAGTGCTTTCTGTCTCCATTCTATCCCAAATTAGTGTGCGAGCTATTAATAAGCCTGCTGAATAGAAAGAGTCAAAGAATAAGTTTACACTCAAATAATTTTGGAAAACTCTTGACTATTCGAATTCTCTCTATGGGAAACTCTATTGTAAATGTCCATACATTAAAGTTCTGTTAAATGGCTGAATTTTTGAGTTGGTGGCTCTCAGATGTGGGCTTGATGGCTACCAGCAGTGGGCTTGGCAGCTATTAGACGTGAGCTTGGCAGCTCTCAGATGTGGGCTTGGTGGCTCCCAGATATAGAACATGTTACTTTTCAGACATGGATGGGTCTTGGAATGGGGGCCGTGCCTGATCTTGAGTGTCCTCCGGGGTTCTCACTGGGTGAACAAATGTCTGCTTCAATTCTTGTCTCTGTGTCTGATAGGCTTTAGCAGATGGTCCTTTTGGGAACTGCAGGCCTTACCTTGTGATTGACAGTGAATGGGTCAGTGTCCTCATCTGTAAACTGGAGGGGATGTGACATCTTGTCTCTAGCCTCCTTCCCTACACTTGGAACTTATAGGACCACAGGCTACAATCTCATGGTAAACTGCGCCATATAGACACTGAGCTGTCCCATCAGGTGTGAGTCATGGGAAGCACACTGAGGAACGAGTAGCCTGGTTTGTCTTCTGGAGCCGTGGACTTTGCTCAGCCAGGTTCCGCATAACAGGATGCCTGAGGAGGGCTGTGAGATGCTGGGTCTCCCATTCTTATTCAAAAGAAGAGAATGTTGGATGTGTCCACCATTCCCCTAAGACATCATTCCAAAACTGTTAAGAAAACTCTGCCCCACCTCCCTTCCACACCTGCAGTTTTCAGATATGTTGCTGGCTGCATTCATTGGGCTGGGAGGGTGCTATGTAAATACTCTGGGGGGATATTCAGATCAATAATGCATGAATTGGAATATGATGCTATAATATTGGAGATGGCTTTTTCTGCTTTAACAACACTTGATCTTGATAATATGTTGTTCTACAATACAGAACAGGACACTGTGGTAGTAAATTGCTAGGCTAGGACATCACAAAAACCTAGGTTTGAAGTTGATATTGGATTTAATCAGATGTCCATCCCTGGGCACACTGTTATACTCTCTGACCCTCAGACTCTTTATGAATTAGGGCACTGTGTGTGACTCACTGCCTGCTGATCCAGCAACTGTGAGGTTTGTGTAACTCTCGCTACAGTAGCTGTATAAAAGGTGTTAGCTTTAAAAACAATTATTTCAGAGAAAAATGCAAGCAACAAAGAGGGGAAAATGATACCACGCCAAGCCCTGGAGGTGGAGTCTCACACAACCAACACAACCACAGAAAGGACTGTAAGTTGTGCTTGTAGCAAATATAAGGTAGCCCTTAGTACTGGCCAGACATCCCCGCGGGACCTCATTGTTCATTGTGAAACACTGCCACCTTGTGGACAAATTGGCCACATGCAGGCAAGGAAATTGTGGTTCCATCAGGTCACATGAAGAGGCCATTACATTCTGGTTGTTGTGTCTGGGCTCAGCTTCTAAATTGGGGAGTCATATACAGAAAGAGACGTGGGGATCTCTGCTTATGAGGAACTTGTCAAATGGATGCAGAGATGAAACTGTTCTTTCCTTTAGATTGGGGCCAGCCATGTGGATCCGAGCCAAAGATCGGTTCCACCTAGGCCTCGATACCCTTTATAAACAGTTTATTATTATCTGAAATATTTATTTATGTTTGTGTGTGTGCATGTGCGTGTGCACGTGTGCATGTGCGTGTATACTTCTATGCCCATCCCTAACTAGAGGGCACTTTACTCAGAGTGCATGCATGCACACGCGTGTCTACTTCCATGCTCATCCCTAACTAGAGGGCACTTTACTCAGAGTGCATGTGTGCACACGTGCACACGTGTGTCTACTTCTATGCCCATCCCTAACTAGAGGGCACTTTACTCAGTGCATGTGTGCACACATGCACACGCGTGTCTACTTCTATGCTCATCCCTAACTAGAGGGCATTTTACTCAGAGTGCACATGTGCACGTGTGTACGTGTGTGTATACATCTGTGCCCATCCCTAACTAGAACGGAAGGGCACTTTCTTCAGAGTGCAAAGCGGAGCAGCGTATCCCTTCAAGGACACCATGCATATAAGACACATCTTCATGGCACATAGTAGGTGATCCTAAACATAGCCAGTCAACAGAAAACATTAATAATGGCAATAGCAGTAAACACAGTTATCCTAATTTTCCGTGCACAGAGTCGTTCCTGGACACACATTGTTTCCTTTAATCTTTGTGATCACCTTGCTTGCTGAGGGTAGTGTCACTGCCATTTAGGATCAGAAACATCCAGATCCTAGAAGTGGTCTTTCAAACCCAGTAATCATGGTCCCTCTTTGTCCGTATTACAGTGCCAGGACCCATTCAATCCTGTCCCTTAGAATATGTACAGAATACCCATTTTACAAATGTGAAAGAAACTTCCCAAGGACACTCAGCTCAGGCTTAGAACTCAGGTATCTGCTCAGTTCTAAGGGCTCCACTTCTTTCCCTACGGCACACAGCTTTGGACACAAGGACGAGCAAAATATTTTACATTTCTGTCCTATGAATCCAGATGTGACTTTTGTCAAAAGTTTCTAAGAGAAACTCTCTCTCGAGATAAGTGAAAGCTGGATTTCCTGTAGTCATGTCTCTGGCTCTATTGACCCTTAGCTGTCCCCTGCCCTGCAGCCTCACCTCAAATGTAAGCATTATAGGATTCACTGAGATACTGTGAAAGTCCTAGGTTTGGGATTGATGAATCTCATTTGCTTTCAGCTATGGCCCTATTGCTATTATTTTCATCTCACTAATAATGAACCCCAGTTTCTGAGAGGCTAAAATAACTTTCCCAATGGTAACCCAGATCCAACATCCTGGCTTGAACCCACGCAGTGGCAGGTAACTGGTCTCCAGGAAGCACCCTCTAACTCCAGAAGCCCTTCTGGAAGCTAGTCCTGATGAATTCACTATGCTGCCATGGGAAAAGAGTCTTCCAGTATAGCACTTCCAAGACTTCCACAGCTCAGAAATTGTGCTGTGGTTGGCACACTTAGAGACGAGGGGCATCCTGCAGCTAGCTCCCCCTCCCCTCTGTGTTTGCAGTCTCTCAGCCTATGGCTACTCTTCAATTAGTTTACATCTGTAGGAACAGAAACTCCCTAGGGATACACAGGCCAGAAAGAGACCAACTCAGCCAAGAGTCCAAAATATCTTCACTGCAGCAAGCGAGCTAGTGATGCAGAGGAGGAAAAAAATTCCCTTTCGTTCCCTGGATCTTTCCCAAAGGCAGCCCACTCAGCTTATGTAAGGTGCGGATACCACTGAGGGACACAACCACGGACCCAGGAATCTAGGACAACCCTGCCAATTACATGTTAATTAAGTGATTTAGGGGCCACCCCCTTTGCCCTTTTGGGAAAAGTTGACTCCGTGTGACTATTAAATGGCATGACCCAGATCACCAGACCTGGGCAAAGGAACCAGTCATCACCCAAAGATGGTGGCAAAGTCATTCTGAGAGATACAGTTCAAACAACTCCCTTCTCCCTTGAACTCCTCCTTTGATGCATCAGGAAACAGTATTCAGAAGACTTCCAGGTCTCAACACATTCACGCACACAGCTTTTGTGTGTGCACACAGCCGTGTAGTCAGATATTTCGAATGAATATCTGATAACACCCACTTCTCCCTCTCTCTCCACTCGCCACCAGAGGCTCGGGACATCCCAGGGAGTTAGACAAAGGCTGGGCTGGTGACTGGTGAACTACAGGCTCTCGGGGTTGTGCCGAAGTGATTGTTGAATGGCACCTCCCTTCGCTCAATGTGTAAGACAAACAGGAAAGCCCAAAGATACAGGCCGATGACATGGGTCGATGACACAATTAACTGCCTTGCCTGGTCAGATGGTGGTGCCAGTGCTGAAGGGTTAGATCCCTCCGTTTCTGGAGGGATTCAGATATTATGGCACACCTCTCCATTTAATCTGCATTATTAATGTCTCTCCATTAGTATTTTAAAGCTAGGCAAACAAAACAGTAAATCAAGCATGGGTTTGCAGTGTTTGCCAATTTTCAGATACACACCCCGGCCAACTTTAAAGTCACTGGGCATGGCATTTGAAGAGATGCAGAGTACAAATGTATGCAGTCTCCAGAGCCTAACTAAATGCAGCAATTGGGAAGAAATCTTTGATACTGGTTCCATGTCACACTTAATGAGAAGTGGGTCAGCTCTGTGAGGTGAAGTCACCACATCAGAAAACAATGTCATCAGCAGCATTGTGAGTGGACAACATGGCAGAGGCCCAAGGGTAAGCGGTCCTCGCTCTCTCAGGTCTGGCCACGGTCCACCCTTCTCTAACATCTGAAGCACTGATCTGGAGGCATAGGAACAAATGATGGCATTAAGGTTTTGTGCAGCATCAATTTTTTTTCCTCCCAGTAATAAAGAGCCAGGAAAATCAGTTGAGGACACATGAGACTCTTGCAAATCTATTCGGAATTAGCACAGTGCACTAATTAAGCTTGAGAACTAAGGAGCAATCAAGGGGGCTGGAGAGATGGTGCAGCGGTTAAGGGTGTTCACCGCTCTTGAATTTAATTCTCAGCACCCATGTTGGCAGCTCACCACTGTTTGTCACTTCAGTTTCTGGGGATTCAGCACTCACTTTTGGCCCGTGTGGGCACTTCCCTCAGGTGAACACCCTCACACAAACACAGACAGAAAAATAAAATCCTTTTAAAAGGCAGGTAAATCAAAGGAGACAAATCCAGCCTCTGCTCTAGAATAGGCTGAACTTATACTATTACTAACACGTAGGAACACGACACTTCCTGAGACCAGCTACTAATACACTAGGCATAGACTTCCTATCACACAACCAGTGACACCCACTAGCATAGTGCTTCTTAGGTACAAACTACCACTACCACACACCAAGGTAGGCTTCATATATACTATATATAGCTGAAGGCCTTTTTAATATACGATATTCAAAACTAGCCACGAGGTAGGATATACTGATCTTTCCATTTCATTCATTAGAAACTGGAAGTCCAGAGGTGGTGGGGGAAGGTCAGGGTGGTCAAAGCCTACACAGCTAGTAAGTGACCAAGGTGGCTTTTGGCGTACACACTCCACATGGTCTAAATCACTGAAATTGCTGTCTTCCTAGGCAGGCTCTGCACCACATGAGAAAATGTCACATTGATTAATTTCTTCACTCTAGGCATAGAGAGAAAGGAATTTGAGATGAGAGCATGCGGGAGGAGTTTGATGGAGGAGAGAGAAGGATTGAAATAATGTCCACATGGTACTTATGAAATCCTCAAATACCATATACATTTAAAAAGTTTGCATTCATTCATTCACTCAATCATTCATTCACTCGTCAGGCTTTGTGTGTATGTGTGGCATGGCAAATGTGTGGGGGTCAGAGGACAGCTTTTAGGAGTTAGATCTCTCCTTTCATCATATGGGTTCCAGGGATCACGATAATAAGGCTTGGTGGCAGGCATCCTTTACCTGTTGAGTCCTATTGTTGGTATCTGGCTTGTTTTTTAACAAACAAAACATAGAAGATGCCACAAGATGATGTCACCAGTTTAAAAGGCTGTGACTTCCATCCTCATGCATGTCCCATCTGTATTTTCTCATTCCCACCACACGGCACAAGGTTCAAAGTCTTTCCTCTTCCTCAATCTCTCCTCTCTCTCTTCCTTCCCTCCTTCCCCCACTTTCCTTCTTCCTGCCATCCATGCTGGTGGGTGTGAGCTGAGATCCTTCCCTTTGACCCTCTCAGCCTGGGGCGGGGGGGCCCTCTTCACCTCTTGATGAAGCAGCGCCGCAGAGGCCCACGCGGCTAGCTCGGGAGCAGATCCTTTCAGACCCACCGGCAACCTTGTATAGAAACTTGGAAATGGATCCTCCAGGCCTAGCTGACCTTTGAAATGGCACAACTCTAGCTGCTGGTTTGACTACCACATGAAAGACTTCTGGCCAGGGGAACCTGCCAAGCCATGCTTAGATTCCTAACCCACAGAAACAGATCACAGAAAGCCTTTTAGTTTTGTGTGAAGTTTTGGAGTAATTTGCTATATAGCAATAGATAAATAATGCAGGTTCCTAGGTATAAGATTATGACAAGACAAGGTAGAGTTTTCATCTTTTACATTTAAGTCTTTAATTGTGATTACAAGCACAATTGTGCATGTGATGAGATTAAACATCAAATTGTATGAAGGAAACTTGATGTTTAGGCTGGATAGGATGGTGTCACTTGTGATCCCAGCACTCTTTGTGCTTGGTGGGTGAAGACGGAAAGCTATCCTGGGCTAACTAGTGAGCCTGTGGGTGGGAGTGGCTCAGTGACAAGCACTGCCCAGCATGCACAGAGCCCTGGTCTCCACCAACAGCCACTCAAGGAAATGGACAGAAACACGCAATACCAAGGTTCCTTTTAACCATCTTAAGGGCACAGGTCAGCAGTTTAAGTTCACATCGAACAATCCAGGCCTTCTTAAAATAAAGGTCTGTGTGATTCATCAGATAACCCCCTTCCTACCCTATTCCACTCTGTCTTCCCATGAGCTCCAACACTCTTGATGCCTCTATATGCAAATAAAACACTATTTGCCCCCCTTTTTTGTGACTGGTTTATCTCACTTAGCACAATGTTTTCAAGTCCATCTCCCAGCCAGGGAGAGACTACAGGAGGACATAAATACCGGGAGAAAACCTTTGGGGTTTGCTCAGGAGCTGCCTACTATAAATACCCTTGTCAGACTTAAAGAGAAGAGAGAAACCAGAATTCTCTGTCCACGTTGTTGCTTGTGTCAGAATTTCTTCCTTTATGAGACTTGATAACGCTTTTCTGTGCATATGTACCACATTTTATCTATGTATTTGCAAGTCTGTAGAAAATTAAGTTGTTTCTGCTTTTTAATTGCTGTAAATGATGCTGCTGCTTACATGGGTACAGACATCACTTCAAAAGTCTTAGTTTTAAAAAGGTTTTGTTAGAAAATGTTAATTATACAAAATGATGGGTGTCACTGTACCACTTCAGCTCATGTTTGAGATATGTACAGGAATGGAGTAATTTAATTTTTAATTTTGTTTGTTGAGTCAGTGCCCGAGTGGGAAGCCTTAACTGGCCTGGAACTCAATATGTAGATCAGGCTGGCCTTGAACTCAGAGATCTGCCTGCTTCTGTCTTGCAGTGCTAGAATTAAAGGTGTGGTGATACCCAGTTATTTTTAATTGGGGGGAGGGCACCAAATTGCTTTCTAGGGGCCTGCACCATATCAAAGTCCCACCCAGTACACAGATGCCCTAATTTCTCCAGCACTCACCAATCATATTTTGTTTTCTCATCTTGGTGGATTTGAGCTGAAGTATTATTTTGATTTGCGTTTTCCTAATGATCAGCAATGTTGAGTTTTTCATATTCTTACTGACTATACATGCTCCCTGGAGAAATATTTATTGAAGACAGTTAATACTGTCAACTGAACAGGACCTAGAATCTTCCATGACGGATCAATGGTGAGGGAGGGACTCCTAATTTAGGTTAAATTATGGGGGCACATGTGATGGATTTTCTTGATTGGCTTAACCAGGGAGCACTTGGACATGGGGAGCATCTCAATGTGGGGAACACCAGGATGTGAAGAGCCCTGGATGTGTGGTCGCCTTTCTGCAGTACCCTAGATATAAAGGTCTGAGGGACAGCTTTAGCTTTGACCTGTGCTTGCCTCGCATCTTTGTTGGCAGGTTCATCCGCCCTGCTGCTGTTGCCGCTCCACGGTGCTGCCATCCTCTGCTGCCTTCAGAACCTAGCCTCTTGAGCCTTACAATGTAGAATGAGCCAGTGGATCCCCAGGAATTCTCCAGACTTCCCTCTCCACTTTGGGACTATTGAGACACCCAGCCACAGTGACGGAGCAGATACTGTTTTCTCAGCCTTTCCAGAATAAAGAGTTATTGACTGCCCAGGCAATTGGTATAAACTTGTTTAATAAGTTTCTGTTCATTGTATAGCCTTCCTATCAGTTCTGTTCCTCTGGAGAATCCAGACTAATGGACTCTCCTTTACAACTTTTAATTGGGCCGTTTCTATTGTTAGGCTCTAGAAATCCTTTATGTATTCTGAATGCCAATTCTCTCTTTTCAAATCTCTTTTCCCTTCTGTGGGGAGTTCACTCTGTGAACTGTCCCATTTGCTACAGAGAAATCTATAAATTTTAAATTTATAATTTAAAATTTGCCTATATTTATTTTTATTTTTTGTTTTAATATCACATACAAAACAATCATTACCAAAATTTTTTTGTTTTTTGTGTTGTTGTTAAGAGTTTTATAATTTGGGTTTATATTGAGGTCCTTGATCTATTTTGAATTTTTATATATCACACAGGGTTAGGCTACAGCTTTTAATTTGAATTTTCTTAGCTGATGCCCAGATATGATAACAATGTGCTGAATAGAGCTTCCCCTTCCTGTGATTTTGAGCATTCCTTGGTTCATATAGCAGATTCCTATGTATATCAAGATATTTCTGCATGGTCCATTGAGCTATTTATCTATTTTGGTTCCAGTGCCATATGGCAATGTTTAATGTAGGTTATATTTATATACTAATTAAGCAAAGTTCCTGTTTCTTATTCTTTTTTTGTTTTGAAGTTGTGAACTGATTTCTTCCTGTTCATTTTTTTAATAGTTTTTTCTTTTTAGAACTTCACACATGAGCACGGCATCTACGTCATTCTCACCCCTCTCCCCCATCCAACCCCATTTGTGACCCCTCCCAAATCCATGGGCTCCTCTTTATGATTGTCCCCCACTCTCTCTGCCTCATATGCACATATGTGCACACACATACCCCCACACAAATGTAATCTATTGCATCCATTTAGCTTTGCTTATATGTCCATGTGTACAGGAATATCCACTAGGAATTGGACAACCTATCTGAGAACCTGCCCGGGAGGAAAGCCATTTTCCCTCTCTTGGCAGGTACTAAGCGCCTCTAGCTCTTCACCTAGGGGTAAACTCTGCGGAACTTTCCTTTGGAATTGGAGTGTCAATGGGGGTTGCCATTTTAATGATATTCCTATTACCCTACAAGCATCGCCTCACCCCTCGGCCCCCATAAAAATATAGAGATCAAGAAAAGTAGATGTAACAAGATTTACATTTTGTGGCTTTGCTCTCTCTTTTTATATGCTTCCCCAGGAGTGCATCATCTCTCTGAGAGCATCTTTACCTTGCTATTTTCTCAAGGAAAACAAACCAACATGATACCAGAAGCTTGGCGTCACTCTTGAGTGCCTGGCCATCGGTACCCAGCACCATTATGTGCTGAGGTGTCTGATTCAACGCTCCACGTCTTTTAAGATCATTTTTCTTCATATTCAAATCCATAGTTCAGCCATGACAAGGACCAAGACCTCAGATTCTTAGAAAATTGGCAACACCTTTCCCCACATGGATCAGGCTCAGAAATGGCAAAGCCTTCTTCTTCCTTTGCTCCAAGTGCAGGTGTTAGTGAATGCCTGATCAGTGTGTACAACAACTGGCAACCCCAGCTCCCTCCTTCCAGATGCTTCTGGCCTGAGACTGCTCACCAATGACACCTGCACATTGTACCAAACTCTTTTCCTTATGCTGTGTAGTGAATACACCGAGGCTCATGGTGATGGCATTAGTAGGTGGTACGGCTCCATCAGAGCCCACACAGCCTATCGGACCCCAGCTCTAACATGTCTGTGTGTCTGCTGTTTCTGTAGTGTAGATGCTTTTCCTCATTTTCTCACCTCTCCTAGTCAGGTTAAGGCACTGAGTCTCACTGGTGGTGGCACTCCTGAGTAATGACTTCTTAGTCCCTAGGAAGATGGGTCTCTATACTGTCCTTTTGTGTGTTGTTATCTCCCCCCCAGCAGAATCAATTATTTTGCGTATTATCAACCCTCACTGCTGTTGCTGAGAATTATATGGAAGGTAATAACTGTTGTCTCTTTGAGTTTTTTAAGTTTACCTAAACTTAAAAACATTGAGAAGAATTTAGATGCATGAACAGGTATATAGAGTAAGACAGCATGCTTAATACCTCTCACCTTTTGCCCAATTTATCTCCTGGCAGTGTGTTGCACGACCTCTCTACAATATCACAACCAAAATATTGACAGAGCTACAAAGATACAGAACGTTTTTATCCCTGAGGACCCCTCATGCTTCCCTTTTGGAGGCACACCTCTCTCACCTCAGCTGCCACGAGCCTGCCGGTCAATCTGCTGGCTGTGTCACTGCAAGGATGCTATACAGACAGAATTGAGAAATTGAATACATACCCTGATGTGACCAACACGCAAACTGACAATAAGAGAAACTCGATTCACAAGCTGACCAGCAGTCAGCCCAGGATGGCAAAGCCACAGCCTCTGCCAGAGTTGGCCTGAGTGCTCAGAACTTACTTTTCACTTTGACTTACAATTTAGCAATGGCCCGAGAAACTATGTGTTCCCGAAGCCAGCTCCATCGTGTGCCTTGGTCCTGGCTGGTCCTTGTTTCCATCAATATTTTTGCTGCTATTCGCTCTGAGCTTATTTTGTTATTCCAGGTCTTGAGGCAGAAACTTAGACTATTGATTTGAGACTACCTTTCTTCGAAGTTAGTGCTATAAATTTTCCTCCTAGTATCAGTCATATTCCATAAATTTTGATGCGTTTTAGTTTCATTTCTGTTCACTTATTTCCCCGGAGACATCCTCTTGAGGCCTATGGGTTGGGTGTTTTTTTAATTTCCAAGTACTCAGAAGTATTTCTGTTATCTCTCTTTTCCTGACTTCCAGTTTGATTCAGTGTGGCCAGAGAATGCACTCCGCATGATTTAATTATACGAACCTTGGTGAGATTTGATTCATAGTGCTGGATATTGTCTAGGTCCTGAAGTCCCTTAAAAAACCATCCTTTTTAGATGCAGGACTTTAAAAATATATGCAGAGAAAATATTAAGACAGTTGTAATATCCTGCTGATTGCAGCTGCATTCTTCTGTGTCCTTACTGCTTTCCGTCTAGGTGCCTTACCTAATGTTTAAACAATCATTATAGTCTCAACTATGATTACGGAGCTGTTTGCTTTTTCTTGCAATCATGTTGGTTTTGCCTAATAGAGTCTGCAGCTTTGTTGTGTCATCTGCTTGTGTTTAGGGTTGGTAAGTTGGTCCCTCTCTCTTCTTGCAGTTTTCTTTGTCCCAATGTTAACAAGTTATTTTATTGTTGCCATGTCTGTATATGAATTTTTATCTTTTTATTTTCAGTTTATTCATATTCCTATATTTGAAATGACTTTCTTATAAACCACCTATAATTCGGTTATTAGAAAATTAACCCTGCCCCTTCTTCATTTTAATTGATGCACTTAGGTTATGTTTGTTAGTTTTTGATGCATTAAAACTTATGTTTGTCATCTTATATTTGTTATTTGTTTTTCTTGATGGTGAGATAGTTGAACATTTCTTTTTACATTTCAAATTTTTTTAAAAATCATTTTTAGTGCATGAGTGTTTTTCTTGCATGTGTATCTATGACCATGTGAATGCTTGGTCCCTGTGAAAACTGGAAGAGGGCATCAGATCTCTTGACACAGGTGTTTGTAGGTCACCATGGGGGTGCTGGAAATCAAATCTGATTCTTTGGAAGAGCAGCCAATGGTCTTAAATTCATGGATTCATCTCTCAGCCCCTAGATATCCATTTTTATATGGCCTGCCTGCCTCTCTCTTTCTCTTTTTTGGGGCCTCACACAGTCCAGGATGTCCTCAAGATGTTCTCAAGATGACCTTGAACTTCTGGTCCTCTTGCCTCTAGCTTTCCAAGTATTGGGATGACATGAGAGCACCACCATGCCCACTTCTGTGGGGCAGTGAATATAGAACTCATGGCTTCGTGCATGCTTGGCAAGCCTTCTACCAACTAAGCTACACTAGTTCATATCTAGTGTTTTGAGTATAAAAACACTTCATACTTTTTAGTCTTTGTACCAGTACTAAAATGCTGTTTTAGATACCACACTCTACTGACTACTATGGTTGCTTTATTAGTTCTAGTGCAATGTAGATGCCTCTCTTTATATTTTTCCATGTGCAATTATAGCTATCTATACTATTTTTATTATATACATTTAGAACTGTATTAGATGATATTGAAAATTTGCTTCAACCATGAAATATAACACAAAACTCAGGAAACAGAAAAACTACTGTAATTTTGCTACTGTTATGAATTTTATGTAAATATATGATAAGCAGGATATCTGACATGTAATCACTGTTTGACCTTCCAAAGGGTCACACAACTCACAGGTTGAGAACCACTGACCTACAGTCTCTCTTTCTCATAGGCTAAGCTTCCTTGTTATTCCTGTTGATCTTTTGGAGACTTTCCTTTAGGATTAGCCTATTGTCAGATACTCTTAGTTTTTCTTCATCAGAGAGTTGCTGTGGAATAATCCTCTTGTACATTGTAAGATTTGTTATTCAAATCGGTTTAATAAAATGATTGGCCAGTAGCCAGGCAGGAAGTATAGTATGGGCAATCAAACTAAGGATGATGGGAAAGAGAAGGGCAGAGTCTGGAGTTGCCAGCTAGACACAGAAGAAAAGGAGATGAATGTGCCCTGCTAACAAAGGTACTGCCCCCTGCCCCGTGGCAGAGTGTAAATAAGGAATATGGTTAACTTAAAGTGTAAGAGTCATCAAGTAATAAGCATGAGCTGTTGGCCAAGCACTTATAATTCATATTCAGCCTCTGAGTTGGTTATTTGAGCCTGGGCAGTTGGGACAGGAAACAACTTTTTACAGAGATTATCTCAATTACTTCTTTAGTCCTTAAATTTCTTTATTTCATCATAAATTTATAATTATATGTATTTGTGCATTGAATATCATGACTTATGAATTACTAAATTAAATTAAGCTAATTGCCATATTATTGCTGTAAATATTTATCAAGTACTTGTGTTGAGGGTACTCGAAGTATAATTTCTTGGCAATTTTGCAATGTATAACATGCTATTAACTATATGCAGTGCAATAGATTTTAAATAAAATGTCTTATTCAATCTGTCTGCCTCAGTACCTTTTGGCTATCACCTAATATTTCTCACTTCCTGGCCTCTAATACTTTTTATTTTACTCTCAACTATGACTTTGACTGTTTTTGATTGCATAGTTGAGAAAACACAGTGTCTTTTTGTGCCTAGTTTAGTTCATTTACTATATTTCCCCGATTTTTCTTTTCTATAAAACTTTTAAAAAAGATTTATTTACTTTTATTTTGTGTGTATGTCTGTTTTGTCTGCATTTATGTCTGTCTACAGTGCCCACGGGAGCCAGAAGAAGGCATCCGATCTCCTGTGCCTGGAATTATAGAAGGTTATGAATCACATGTGGGTGCTAGACTTGAACCCAAGTCATCCGGCTGAGCTGCCAATGCTCTTAGGCATTGAGTCATCTCTCCAGCCCCAGAGGTTTTTCTTTAAAGAGGGTGACTAAAATTTAATTTCATGTACACAGCATATACGTTGTATTTCACTTGTTCATCTGAAGACAGTTCAACTCATTCTACAACTGTTGAATATGATGCTGCAATGAACATAATATATAGTATTACTTACCAAGTCTTTTTGAGTAAATACTCAAAAATAGGTTTGTCGAGTCACTTGGTAATTCTACCATATTTTCAGATATTTTAGGAATATTCATTGTTCTCCACGATCATTATGTTCATTTACATTCCCACCAATGGTTTACAATTATTCTCTTTTCTCCACATTTTTGTCAACACTTTTATCTTGTTAATGACAGCCATCCTGGCAGATGGGAGGAGGTGGGTCACTGTGGTTTTAATTCATGTTTTCCTAATAATTCTATTGCTCTAGCAGTTCAGTGGTATCATCCCTGTCTTCCTCATCCCATTTAAAAAGCCTTATTTTTATTTGTGTATTTGTGTGCATCCTCATGAGTTTATGTCACCTCCAATGCCAGAAGGAGGTGTGTGACTCCTGGAACTAGAGTCATAGGCAGTTGTGAGCCACCCAGAGTAGGTGCTGGGAACAACGTCTGAGTCCTGTGTGACAGAAGTGCTTTGAACTGTGGAGCCATTTCTCCAGTGTCTCCTCATTCTCTTTGGCTTAGTTTTTCTAGTTCAGGGCCAACACTATTCTTTCTTTCTTTCCTTCCTTCCTTCCTTCCTTCCTTCCTTCCTTCCTTCCT
>LOJH01001573.1:10708-32299 GCA_001685095.1 Ellobius talpinus
AATTGAACTCAGGACCTTTGGAAGAGCAGGCAATGCTCTTAACCACTGAGCCCATCTCTCCAGCCCCCAAAATCAAGAAATCTTAAACGCATGCCACATATTTGGGTTTCAGTAATTTTTCAACTTAAGCTGTGGTGGCAATTACATAATTCAAAAAAATTCTGATTAGCATAGCAATGAATTAGGACCTTCAAGAACGTTTTACAGGTTATCTTGTAGTAGAAGGACAGGTTTTTTTTTGTAAAGCTATTATGGAAGGTAGGATTCTGATATGTTGTATTACAATAAGTCTCATTTTCTATTTAATATTATAATTCCATGTTTTTTCTCAAGGAGATTAAAGAGTCCATGCTCACTAAAATGTGTTTATTTCATACTCCATATTTAGAGGAGGCAGCATGAGCAAGAAGGAGAGGAGGAGCTCGCCCGGCCTATGGAAACCTCCTTCCTGATGTCTGAGGACGATTATCTGCGCTGAGGTGACCTACGCTCCAGTTTTTTTCTGACTCTACCACTCAGCAGCTATGCAACCCCCAGCATTTCTGACTCTCTGGGTAAAAACGCAGATTTTGACACAACTTGGCCTTCCTCATAGTGTGCTGTGGGGTTGGTCAGATGACTAAGGCATCCTTAGGACTTGGAACAACGCCTCACACACTACTGGCTAGTCTTAGAAGGTCTTCTAAAATCTTTTGAAAGAAACAACAGAATGTCGTCTATTAGCTGCATTAGCTTACCTTGTGCTACGACTGGCCATCATACTTTATTACCTGCCAGCTATGAGAATTTACGACACAATTCAGCACACATGCGTGAGTGGAGACAGAGATACGGTACGCTTATCTTTATTGAGTGTGATCCACGTGACTTTTTCTATTGTACTCTTGTCCACTTCATTTTTTAAAATGATGATCCTAAACCACTGAACCGACAATAACAAGATAGTTTTTGAAAACCAATGCTTGAATTGCATCACTTGATTTTCCTTTATTCTTTCTTTTTTCCTAAAAATATGCTACATATTATTTATTCCTTTATTTTGAGAAAGGGTCTTGCTGTTGTGGGCACATGTACACACACACACACATGTATGCACACTTTTCTAAGCTGCCTTGCCTCTCTAAGAAAGTGTCTTCCTGTTATGGGCACACACCCTCCCACTGACCCATACAGTGAAGGAGAGACAGGGTAGCTAACAAAAGTGACAAGGGCCTAACTTTTGTCATAAATTCTTCTACCTTCCCCATTATGTGGTCATGGTGTACCATTTAGAGCGATGAGGAAGTGGGCATCTAAACGCTGTAATCGGATGCCTTGACAGCCAGTATATAACGTTTTCCCACTGTTCGGGGCCAGCTCAGTGTCATGCTTCCATGGAATGTTATACCACCCATCATGTGGCTCCAGGTGAAGGACGGAACTCAGATATTCGAACCACTGAGAATACTGCTAGACATACATGTGTACACACACACACACACAATTATTTTGTAAATAATCTTCAACTTCTATGGCTAATCTCAGGAAGAATTAAGTTATTCACTTTCGCGGAATGCCTACCATGTCTTGGGTATCTATGCCAGGCTCTTAGGATGGAGCCATGAAAAATAAAGATACAGTTTTGACCCTGTAAGGAACAAATATTTTAATTCAATCTGAAGGAAATGGCCAGACATTCATCGCTTTGATGCTATCAAAGCTTAAGATACAGATTTAAAAGATTTATTTTTGGATTTATTTAAGCCTAAGTCAGAAGGTAGGTTTGGGTCTCTCAAGTCAACTTTAAAGTACAGATTTTAAAGGTATATTTAGATAATTAGATTTATTTCAACCTAAGTCAGAAGGTAGATTTGGGGTCTCTCTGAAGTCTGGTAATAAAGCCCCTTGTATTCACTCTCAGTCAGTTGAGTTATGCGAACCTCTCACCAACCATAATGGCACCAACTACCAGTGAAGAACTCCATGTTCGACACCTATTACAAAACTCATGGAGCGTACAAGGACAATGTGCACTGACTGGTCTTTGGAGTCAAAGGAGCTTGAGGTATAGGATGAATGCTCCTCCACAATATAGGTGGACACTGGAATAGGAGCAGGGAAAATATGTTTGGTGGCCAAAGAGTCTTTGGTTCTTGAAAATGATTTTTATATGATCTTTAGTAATACAGCAGTTTTCTGCTCAAGAAAAACTTTTGTCTTATCTGATGATGAACACTCCACACTACCATGTGTCCCAAGTGTTATTTTTCCCCAAGTGCAGCAACTTTTTGGATATAGTGTCAATTTCTTCCTTAAAATGTAGCTGAATATTTTTCCATGCATCCACATCACTATAGACATGGAATATTGCTAAATTAGGCTTTGCTTACACTGCTCTAAGAGAAACCACATCACCAACAAGCCAGGAAATGGGCCTTGTTTATGGAGACGCCTTGTCAGCCACAGTGAGTTCACTAAGAGAAACAACAGTACTGAGAGGAACGCTCAACCTTTAAGTATCTGCGAACCAAATCTCCTGAAATATAGAAGTACTATTGTCCGTGTTAAGTGTGTTTGGCTTTTGTTTGATAAAAATTATTGCATATTTCTTGAGTCAGAAGCCTTCTTTCCACAAACTACCCACAGTTCGCTTCCCATTTGCCTCTCCAAGAACTCATCCTACCTTAAAAGTCTTCAGAACCTCTTGAGAGGCTTTGGGCTGGGTGTAAGGCTTGGGTGTCAGCATAGGCACTGCACTGGAAGTGATGGATTTGCTTGGAGACCCACTGCCGCCTGCTGCGCTGGTCTCTGGGACACTGGTGCGAGCAATGGTGGCTTCAACTGTGGCAGTGAATTTGGGTGGAGGCAGTGATTGCTGCCGCAAGTATTTCATGGGGCTGGGGTCATTCGGGAAGGATAGGTTTGGCTCTGTTGAATGGCTTCTTTCCAGGATTTTTGGCATCTCCAAGCGTTCGAGCACAGCCTCGCTGATGGTGAACCTCTCGATATACTGCTGGAGGATCCCTTCGGCCTCCTCCTGTGACCGTGCATTCTTATAGGCTTCATGCAGCTCTCTCTCTCTCTGCTCTCTGCAGGATGGGACAGGGAAGAAAAGCAATGAACAGCTGGGAAAGTTGCAAAGATTCCCACCAAGGCAGAGTAAAACCAAACTAGAAATAGTAGCGTTGGAGCTTTAGGGATAGCAAAGGCTATGCTTAGGAAAAGCGTAACTAGATACTCTGACACCCTAACAACAGAAAGACCCACTTTTCTTGAACAATCTCTCTGTAAGTCTTGATGCTTTTCCTTCGTTCACTTGTCCCATCTTCTCCAGACATCAACTTCTCCATTTTTTTCCTTTCTTCCTCTTTCTTGATTAAGTCCTGAGAAGCACTTCTTCTACGACTCTTCCAGCGAGCCAGGTCCTGGGGGGTGGGGTGGGGAGAGGGAGAGAGGGAGAGAGGGAGAGAGGGAGGGAGAGAGAGAGAGAGAGAGAGANAGAGAGAGAGAGAGAGAGAGAGAGAGAGAGAGAGAGAGAGAGAGAGGCCATGTTCTTTCTCAGCGTGCACAGAATTCCCTTTCAGTGACTCACAGACCTGTCAGCACTGAGACACTACACCGGGATACTTCCACACAGTCCCAAGAAGGTCTGGTTGGAACAAGGATGCCTGGAAGGCTGGGAAAGGAATAGGAAGTGTGCTCACCATCACTAACAGGACAGCAATTTACTGAAACACTGGGGTGTGATATACACAATCATACCTTATGTTGCTTGGCAAATTTGAGAGAACTGTCTTACAAGGTAATAATCACATTGGGATATCTGTATTGGGAATAGATATCCTGGCAACAGAATGGTAGGGACTTGTGTACAGTTTTCTCCCGGCTGGGAGGAAGGGCTGAAACATGTGGCTCTGGAGATGAATCTTACAGATCCACTGATTCTATACGTGTGAATTCCTCTTGTCCTCAGGAGTGGCCGAGACCTGTCCTACAGGTGCTTCCAGCACAACGGTGAGGCTTCTGGGTCAGAAGGACAAGCTGGAGCTGAGGGAAACAGCCTGGCTCTATCTTGCTCATGCATTGTCTGTGTTTCCTCGCCTCTCTGAAGGCTTTGTATCTTCTCTACAATGGGGGTGGTTGTTCCAACTCTGCTCATAAGTCCTGGGGTTCCATGTGACGACACACATAGGTGCTAGACACACAGACATATTGTCATTACACTGTGCCAACTTTGGAGAAATTAACTTTTTGACTAATGGTGGAGTCAGGTTTGTAATAGTGACCTACCTGCTCTGTGAGAAACAAATAAAATGATCCCCTCTCCTTCCTGCTGAAGCTCTTTGCTCTCGGCACACCGCCGCCAAGCTCTCGCCAGCCTCTGGCACCTTCTTTCCCTGGTTTGAGTCTTGCTTCTCTACTCACTAGCTATGGAACTTTGGGCCGTGACTTAGCTGGGCTGGGATTACATCTGTGGGTGCTGGGAGCTAACCATTTTTAGTACACTGAGCTACTAAACGGTTGGATGAATTACCCAGAGCAAAGCATTTAGAACAGTGCCTGCTACTGGTACAATAAACGCTGACAGTTGCAGTCATCGTAATCATCCATCAGTCTTAAATATGGAATATTAAAAGGCAGCACAGCTGTGCCTATCCTAGTCGCCTGCCTCCCACCCTTTCTCTTTGTGACCAAGCTTTGGTCCAGAGTACCTGCTGATACATACACACCAGGGCCAGTTCCTCCTCTCTCCGCGTTCCTACAGACCCCTCCTTTAATCTTCCCCCTGGCGAGGAGGTCTCTGTCTGCAAGGCTGGGGCGGCCCTCCCCAGCAGGGCTTTGAAGTCTACCCTCCCAGCCTGGTGGTCGGCTGAGTACCTCCCCAACTGCCCGCGGCTTTGGCCCGAACTCACATCTTGCCATTTGTCGTCCTCTTCCCTCAGCTGGTTATTTATCAGCTGCAGCTGCTCCTGGCGGGCCCTGCTGTGCGGCAGCACCGCTGCCTCCTCCTCACACCGCATGTCAAACATACTCGTGCTCCTGATATGGAGAGAGCAAAAACAAAAAGCAAGCTGGATGAGCGCGGGCGGCAGGCTCCTGCCGCTACTGTGCATCGCCGCCGCCTGGGGGCGCTACCGGGCTGAGAGCCACCTCTTCACTCCGCAGCAGGAAGCAGCTACCAGCAGCACAGCCTAAAGGGGATGTCTTTGTCCTCATTGATGGCCCTGAACTGGGCAGCTTTCTAAAAAACTTTCTAAAAAGGTGCCAAAAGTGGGATAGGAGAAAGCATCTGAAAACCCGCACTCTTCTCATTTAAAGGTATAAAATTTAGGGAGAATTTGTGGGTACAGGCACATTTCATTGCATTCCAGCAGAACATCAGTATACTTCTAGGTGAAAAGAGATGGCTTGCCTGACTAATCTACATGCCCAGAGACAATTCTTCACTTCCCCTCCCCCCACAAAAAGGGATAGGGCCTCAAGATTAAGATACCCACTGTTGCATATTTAAATTGATGCTGGCATGTTGTGGTTATTTCTTTTTCTTTTCTATACAATTATGTAATTGATAGTACATCTTGGAATCAAGAAAACAAGGCATTTTGTAATACAAGGATGGGATAAAAATATAAAACAGGGTACACTTTGCACCCTAATGTGTTCACAACCACTTTGGTTTATTTTTGCCAGGATACTTTTAATTTACTTTCGAAGGGAAAGAGCAGGCAATGAAGACAAGCAAACTTTTTGGCTGTGCATGCCGCTGATAGACTCTGTAGGCACTTACTAATACCACAGACCTCAACGGACCTGTGAAGAGCAAGCATTGAAGCAGCAGGAGAACATGGAAGTAGAGACCAAAGCAAAAACCTCCTCCCCAGGCCCCTTAAAGAAATGATAGGCTCTTAAAACCAAAAGGATTGCATCCGCAAGAGGTCATGGAGAAACCTTCCACGCCCCACTAGCTGTAGAAGATGGTGGTAATCCATTTTTAAAGCCAACTTAATATCCAGATAAAACAAGGAAGCCATGCACTTGGCAACTGATTCCAGACACCTTCAGAGACACAAAGGGCAGCAGCACCGTGGGGTGAATCTGCATGGATGGCCGGGTTCCTTGACCCTTTCTCCGGCTGATGGACATCTGAAATCTAACCCAAGGCCTCTAACTCAAAGACTATCTTCTCCAGAGTGTTCTGGGACTCTACTGAAGAGACTTGTTTTTGAATCTGAGGGCTCTGTCAGTCCAGGGGTGACTTAGCACAGTGGGAAGCTGCTGTTGCCAGCTCTCCCAAGAGTGCTGGCTTCCAAAGTTGGGCCTTGAAGGAAAAAAAAAACTCCCCCTCAAAGGGGAAGGGGCTGTGATCTTTTTCATCTCTTTGCCCTACTTATTAATATTAAGAAAGGCTCAGGAATTTACAGGGTTAAGTAGAATGTTGTTGTTGTTGTTGTTTTAACTTTAAGATAAAAATTCACAAGCCAGGCAGTGGTGGCACACACCTTAATCCCAGAACTTGGGAGGCAGAGGCAGGCGGATCTCTGAGTTCAACACCAGCCTGGTCTACAAGCGCTAGATCCAGGACAGGCACCAAATAAATAAATAAATAAATAAATAAATAATAAAAATTCACATAAGTAGGCCTTCTAGAAATAGATGGAAACTCATATGCCTTATAGTAAAGGGGGAGGGGAATTTTATCTTTAAAATATCCAATCCAGTCAGTTATTTTTAAGGCAAATTCCAGTTTCTACTAAAGCCCTTGGATGTATAAATATCTCTGAGCTGAGTACCTTACACACCAACCAGTCAACAGGTTGTGGAGAAAGAGACCCTGTTGTGGAGAAAGAGGAGGCCCCGGCGTTGCTGCCTGTGAGCTCTAAGGACAGAATTCTGGGTTGGTTATAGTAGGCAGTTAGGCAGTGGCTTCTGCAGGGGTGGGAAGGAAACAGTTGGCTTCTCCAAGGTGTGGGATTCATCCACTCACTAGCTGTTCATGGAGGGATTGAGAGGCTTCCACAGCTGCCTTCATTAGCCTTAATTTATGAGTCTCTGACTCACCTCAGCCCAAGGGTGGCCAAAGGCCAGATAATTAAGTGAAACTTGCTTGCCCTCTCCTATAGCAGGAAATACTATCCCCCCACCTGTCCCCAGGGTTTGTGTGTGTGTGTTTAAAGAAATACCAACAACTTGCCAAAAAAGAAAACAGCAAGATTGTAACATTTTTGTCATTTATTTTTTTAAAAAAAGGAACTGAAAAAATTGAAAATTGACAATAATAGAAAATGGGCTGAGTCACTACTTAGTGTTCTTCAGTTCAGAGGTGTAACTTCACATGTGAATGAAGAAGCATGGGTCTGGGTATGGAACGGGGTGAGATGGGGTGAGGAGCCCTGGGAAAACCCAGCCTCCAGATTATTGACTGGGACTGCACCTGCCCTCAGCACCAACGCTTATGTCCTGGCTGCTGGGGTGCAGCTTGCTGGCTGTAGAACCCAAGACTCACTTGGGAGCAAGCTAACATTTTTGAGGAATGGAATTACCCTTCCTCTAGTGGCACCTGGAAATGGTTTCTGAGGCAAGTCTAAGATGAGAAAATTCAGAATAAAAGGACTCATGGCGCTCCCAAGAGGCAGGCTCCTCTGGCAGAGGCATGCTGAGAGAAGAAATCTGTAAGGCTGAGGAGAGCTGGGAGAAGGTGAAGTTAAACTTAGAGATGTTCTTGACTGGCCGGAAGGTGCAGATTTCGCTCTCTCTATGGTAGGTCGACCCTGACTTATGTTTTATCAGGACATTGTCTTTTGACTGGCCTGGATCTTAAGAATGCGTCAATTATTAATAAGTGTATTTTATGCGTTTAAAGGGTTTGGAAAAGGGAGTGGGAAAGGAAGTAAGATCAGCACACATCTCTGTTTTAAAAATTAACTGCTCTTGGTATCATCTTTTCTTTTTGTTTCCCGCTTGGCTTCACGGCAACCAAGTCTGCTCTAAGCAGTTAATTTGGAACTTTGTATATTCTCAAATCAAACCTCTGGACAAGAAGGCCCTTGACCTCTTCCTGGTCCACAGGGACAGTTTTTATAAACACCGGAGAAAGGAGCCCTGAGCCCTGTCCCTTTAAACAATCACTAAGTTTCTCAGAGGCAGGAGTGGGGAAGATCTAGAGCCCTCTGAGCGTAGCTTCCTTCCCTTCACCTTTTAGATTTTCCCAAGATCTACTTTGGGCAAAATGCACCACGGCTTGGCCTTTGTGAAGATTAACTCCACTCTGTCACAATGTGGCTGCCCGCCAGGTCAGAGGAGTGTTTCATCTGTCAATCTCACGCCCTCCTCCTGTCAGGGATCTTAAATGTTGCCACTGCCAGGTTCAGGCCTCAGTTTTACAGACTGCCTCACTCGGTGCAGTCAGTCAAGCACGGGCTGAATTTCATTTCGGAGGCACAAAGGTTCTGTCTCCCAGATAACCAAATAGTTCTAGATTGCCCATCAGAACTTGGGGGTGGAACAGGAATGGTTAGGGCTAAGAGCCTAACCTAGGCTGATATCTTTGACACAAACATAGGAAAAGCACGATGCGAAAACACTGTTTAAAGTCCCCCTCTGCTTAAATACCATTATTGTGTCATCGGTGGAAATGACATCTGTAGGTTCTACACCACGGCTTAAACTCCTTTCTATGACATGGACCTTGGCCAAGGAGAACAGGCCGCACTCATCCTTCTAGTGATGGCCTTGTCTCTGGCAGGCCACACAACACCTTTGTGTAATGGGATATTGGAATGAAATATTGAATCCTGTTCGTTAAAAGACCAATTACTCAGACCTGAGAAGAATATGATTCTAGGAAACTCTCTATATCTGGTGCAGAATGATCTGCTTACAGGAAATCCAGTGTTGGGACAGAATTTATAAGGTCACGGATGGGACAGTTAAGATTCTTCTCAAACTAGGTATGTGAGGTGCTGAGTGGGAAAGAGACCTCTGTTGTGGGAGGAAAAGCAAGTGGCAGGCAGAGGAGCCCAGGTCCTTGACCCCTTGATATGCTGGGGAACTTGAACAAAACCCCAATGTTTGGGTCTTAAGCATCGCACAGTTCCTATGACTCCAACCTGGTAGGAACTTGGGCTTCTGAATCTATAATTAGTGGTTAGGATTTATTTTCTTAGTTTTGGGGGCGGGGGAATGTGACCGTAGGAATGACTACTTCATTGTTTATGCTAAGCCCCAGTGCATTAGGAGTTAAACTGCAAAACTCAAGACAGCCCTTTTCTAATCCCAACAGTCCCACGACTTCTTAGTTGAGGAAGGGCACCAACGTTCAGCTCACAAGAGCAGCTTGAGCATGCTGAGCTATGAAAAATGAAAAGAAAAGCTGAAGCATTGACTGAACATTAGCATCATGCTTACGTTGCCTTCTCACTCCTCTTCCCTGCACAGAACACATTCTGCCTCATGGCCCCATGTGCTCTGCTGGGGCCTGGGCTCACTTTGCAGCTCACTGCGGCATCCGGTGCATGCCAATTAGTGGTAAGTACTGGAAGCATGCAGTTTAGGCTAGCGATTAATGTAATCCCTACAGATGCAACGCCACTTACTCTGCGTCATCCGACACAGGAGTTCTCGGACCGTATCTACAAGATCAAATAAAAAAGTTAGAGGACTGGCAGGGAGTGGATGATGCGACCAACCTGAAAAACAAAAAAACATCAATCCATGTATACAAAACCTCTTTCGCTGACCATGCTGGAAGAGAAATGTCATTACACAATTAGCAATATTCATTAGCTACTGAAAAATTCAAGCCTTGACATTTCCAAAGAGCATAAAATTTGTGTTAAGACCCAGAAGAGAAATCAAATAATCCCATGCTGCCCACACAGAAAAACTCTGTCCAATGTAAACACAAAGCGACTTAGGTGGAACCCATGGTGCTTGGGCAAGGCAGCTTAAAACACGCGCACATGACAGTTGCTCACAGACAGATAACTGCCCAGGTCTCTGTGCTGGTGGTGATGGACTGTAACAGGCACACAACATACACCACCCTCACTCAGCCGACCTGATGTGTTGGTGCATCAGCACAGACATCAAAGACTATTCTGCAGTTTCCTAAGAGCGAAGCAGAACTTCAGTCAGAACCCCAATCAGTACCTCCCATCTGCAGCTGACAGAAACCACAGTTCCTAGAAAACGGGTACCCTTAATGGAAACCAGACTGAGGCTAACCCACAACTGGGAAGAGCAAAGGTTTTCCTAAACTTTTCTATTCTTCTGATAATCTGGGCTTATAAAGCTGTATCCTCTGTGATATGTTAGGTTTAAATGTATCTACACAGCGGAACGGATGTGGACACAAAGAGAACATCGCCATAAGGAAGCACACTTCTGAATCAACAGCTCCGTGAGTGTCCCTTCAGCAAGGGTGAGAGTCCTTTTCTGGCCCTGATAGGTGACTCACTTCAGCATCCTGAATGAGGAAAAAGAATTGCAGCTGTAAGGTGAATCTATCCTGCTTCTAGCTTCCCAGAAATCATCCCTCAATTGCCAGCAAAACATTACCTTTTTCCACGATTAATAGCCTATCAGAGAATTTCTCAAGGTTTCTTCTTATAATTTTAGAGAAATTACCCCACAATGCATACACACACATTCATTTTTCTTCAACTTTTATCATTCTAGAACATTTTAATTTATTGACAATTATTATCTTGTCCACAGGGAAGACAATCCATATGTGGGTAAAACCCCAGATTTCTGTTGGAATGGCCACAAGCAAGCCAAGAAAGGGCTGTGAGGTGCCACTTCTGCTGACAGAAGGCTCATCCTGTTCTTCAGGGGCACTCCCAGAAGGTGCTGGTTGAAGTAAGATTCAGTGTGCCCCAAATGCCACAACCGCAAAGCAAGTGGTGAGGGATCCCTCCCCACCAGCATGAGCAGAACCAACCCTGAAGTCTGGGGACCTGGTTTCCAATCAGTAAAAAGGTCTGTTAAAATACACATATCCAAATGTGGAGCTTGCTAAACTGCCTTTAAAAGGCAAGTTACTCTTGAAGGATGATTACTGGAGAAATAACTGACTAGCAGTTGTGTAGTTTCGCATCACTATTTGGAAGTCTAATTACCATCTGCCTTAAGTACAACAAAAGGCAGTGGACTTGTGCACACACAGCCTCATCCTAGCTAAGGCTTCTATAGCGTTAGCTTTGAGATGTGTCTGAATTCCAACTGTTTCTTCGCAGAACAATTAACAGCATTCATGGACAGCTCTGCAGATAAACAGATGCCTACAAAATCCTGTCTCACTAGGCAAGAAGTTGCCTGATTGTCTTCCCTCCTCAGTGGCCAGAGGAGATCCTTGAGGGGTATTTTGGACACCTGAAGGAACAGCACAGGCCCTGAAGATCACCTACCTACCTTGCTTTATATACCCTTTCTAGCTCATTGATCTAAGGAATTTCCTCTGGCCAACTCGTTAGTGTTAAAAGGGCACAAAAATGTAGGTAAAACTGCCTTTGGGTAAGAGGAAGATAATTAGCACTTGGGCTTCAAGGGGCTTTTCCACTTATCAAACAGCTCCTTCCCCCATACGGAAATTCTTAAATGCAAAGCAGCAGAGCCAGTAGGCTGTAGGATACAGAACTGACAGATGCGAGAGCCTTGGAATGAGCCACCTACCAAAAGAGTCAATTAATGAAGCCCCAGTCCAGGGCAGGGCTGTCTGCAGGGGTAACAGAAACAAGCCATATACTGACTGATCATTTTTTTTTTACCACTCCTGGCACTAACAACGCCGCCCAGAATCCCACAATTATTCAGTGTGAGATCCCTGTACTCCAAACTAACTTGAAGTGAGAGTTGACCACAGTTCTCCCACTCACCTAGGATGAGCACTCAGACTCAGGTTTTGCACATAGTAATACTCAGTAAACCTTTGTTCAAAGGAAACATGAATTGTCAGACTATGGGTTGGCTCAATCAAGAAGCTGTCAAGGGCAGGGAGGTGGCTCAGCAGGGAAAGGGGCTTGCCACCAAACCTGATGACCTGAGGGTTTTGTTTTTTAATTTTTTAAACTCACATGGTAGAAGATCCAGCTCCTACAGGCTGTTCTTCGATCCCTACTGGCATGTGTCACCCCCTCTCTCCCTCTTCTTCTTCCTCTCCCTCTCTCATAAAAACACACACCAATTTTTTTTAAAAAATGTCATAAAGCTAATGGCTTTCTCCACTTATACTATTTATCCTAATATGAACTAATAGCACACAGAAAGTGGCAGGAATTCACCAGATCCGTGACTTCCTGTGACTTGTGTAGGGAATGCCTTGAAAGGGGAAAGTGGGTTTCCACTAAGAGCTAAGTTTAAATCTTGGTGCTCTAGTTCTGGGCTATGTCCTGAAGTTTGGTTTCCCAACTGCAATAGAAATCTGTACTCTCAAAACCAGGAATGCACCCAATTTCCAGCCTGCAGGCCCTGCCTCCTTCTTTCCTTCCACTCAGGTTTGCTCTACTGTGGCCCACGGATCCAGGATAAAGCATCAGGCTGGGACATCAGGAAGGTGAGTGACAATGGAGGATGAGGCTGACCACTCAGTCCCTTTGTTCGTAACCAGCCTCAACCTGGAAACCACGTGGGATCCAATCACTTGGCTTTTCTCCCTGTCACGTTTCTCCTTTGCAAAATGAGCAAGCATCCACTCAGGCTACCTGTGACTTCCCAGAGATGGGCCAGAGAGGGAGCAGACACACGCGGAGGAGGATACAACATGCTCCACATCTACGGTGGAGAGCGTAGTTACTGTTCCTGCTCCCTGGACGTCGCTATCATAAGACTCTATCGTTATTATCCAGAAGGATAGAAACTTTGGGTCAAATTCAGCTGATAAAGATGGTTAGGATATTGTTTTTTAAAATTTGGATTAGTTAATGCTCTTCCTGGCCCCCACTGCGCCCTTGATCCAGTGCCATTAAAGGTTTTTGAGAAGCAGGATGACAGTACTTTCTGTTTCCTACTGAGCTTAACAGATAGGCAAAGCACTTCTCTCTCATTGCCCAACACTGCATAGGTATACCACACTTAAACACACATGCACACACACTATAAATATGCATATATACTATTACTATATATATGAGTCTCATGAAATGACAACAGCAGCTTCCACACATGGGATTCTGAACTCCAGGACCTTAAGTTAAGTCAGAAAGTGCATTTACACAATGGAGTACAGCAGAAAAAAATAATGCCACCTTGAATTTTGCAGGCAAAAGGATGGAGCTAGAAAACATCATTATGAGTGAGGTAACCCAGACACAGAAAGACAATTATCATATGTACTCACTCATAAATGTTTTTTAAACATAAAGCAAAGAAAAACAGCCTACAAATTGCAATCCCAGAGAACTTAGGCAACAATGAGGACCCTATGAAAGGCATACATGGATCTAATCTACACGGGAAGTAGAAAAAGACAAAATCTCCTGAGGAAATTGGGAGCATGGGGGTCATGGGAGAGGCTGGAAGGGGAGGGGAGCAGTAGGGAGGGGAACAGAGAAAAATGTAGAGCTCAATAAAAATAAAAACATAAAATAAAAAGAAAGTGCAATAGAATTCCTTCCCCCAGATGGCAGTGAGGTTGGCTAATGTTGAAAACATTGCAAGTTTTACAAATGTTGTTCGTCTTCTTTGGCCTGGAATCTATAAAATCAAGAAGGTTATAAAGAAGTCTGACCCTTCTGCCAAAGTCTCCTCTGTGAGCTAGGAAGAAACAAGTTTTTCACTATCTGCCAAGATGAAGATAAAAAAGAAAGGTTAATGGGTAAACTCATTATTCAGCTACTCTTTCTTTATACCCGCTTACATGCAAAAGAGAGAAACACTCGGGACCGATTGGGCCAGTGTCAATCACTCCATTCCCTCTAGCAGAAGCAGGTAAGTGGCTCTGATACACCAGGATGCATTAGTAATACACTTAAAGCATGTGCCAAGGCCCTGATTGGAGAAAGAAAGTCACAAGGGCACAGAATAGCCTGACCTCTAATTGCTCATTCCTGGGTACACCCTCGGCAGAATCCTACACTTCCTGTTGCTGCGCACAAGGAACTGGATTGATTTGGCTCTAAGATGCTAGGGCGCTCCCCAGTTCTCCTGGTCATCATGGCGTCTTTTCAGGAATCAGCCAGCTTGTTCTGGCCTTTCAGTCCACAGTCACTCCGAGAAGGAGGAGTTTTCTTCTCCGACTTTGCTTTGGTTCCCAACAGCTCCCACTCAGAGGCTAGAGGACACGCTTTAGGGCAACATTTGGTCCAGCCAGTTAGAGCCCATTTACTGCTAAAGGAATTTAACCGCGTCACTCACTGACAGTAATCAAGACACAAGTGCATGAAGATGGAGCAGCTGCACAGGAAATCCCCCTTTTCATTCAGTGAGGCCCCTGTCACCCAGCTGGGACTTGGAACTACTTTTCACAAGTGTCGAGGAGAGAATCAAGCCAGTCCCCAGCCACATGCAAAGGCTAAAATCTCCATCCAGAAGCAGAACTCCAATTCTAGTATAGATGGGCACATCCCTTCAAGTGGCTTTACTCCCTACTGACTCAGTCACCAAGGGCACACAGGGATGCTCAGCTCTTATCTAGGCACACACCAGCCAGGCACAGCTGAGGCAGCACCACAGATAACGCAGGCAGGAGGCTCACAGGGGTCCGCTGCATTCCTCTGGTCTTTTCGCTCTTGGCAGCATCTCAGGCTCTTTTTGAATAACTTCTTCATTTTGTTCTCTGCCATTCTGTGGCAACTGTGTGGGTGTAACTAGAGCCAAAGAGGACAATTTGGTTATGGAGAAAAGCTTCCCTCAAAGCCTGCTCGCCTGTCCCCATCACCTCTGGCAAGCGGGACATGCTGGACCTCACCTTCCTCTGTCTCTGGGTTGTTGCTTGGAATGAGGACCTGTTCTTCTTGAGACTCCGGCACTGGCGCCAGCCAGGGGACCTTTTGGAGACAGCCCTCTGTGCCATAATGCACTAACCTAGTGTTCACCAATAGCATGTGACAGAAGGCAAAAGGAAGAGGGTTATGAAGGAAAACTGAGAGATCCTCAGCGGTCATTCCACAGGCCAGTTAGTAAAGGTGGCGCAATCAGATTTAGATGGTAGCATGTGAGTCCTCCAAAGGCCTAAAACACACCGAGGGTGCCTGGTGTGGCCAGTGCACTGCAGGACTATTTGATGGCCCATGTGCCCGAGGACTCAAGGCTGCATTTCACGAAGTCTCCTTCTCCCAGACACGGAAACCCTGAAGCCTCACCATGTATTCCTAACACATTTATATGTACAGCTTTCTCTTTTATGGTGTCAGACAGTCTGCAGTTTAAGAGCTGGCGCTACAGGTCATAGACCACCTCCCACCTCCTTTGGTCTCAAGGACAAGGTATTCAGAGAAATGCTGTTTTCTTCCCCTATGAAGGACCTTGCATGGCTCCTAGCAAAGCAGGTGAGATGGAGGTTCTAGGAGAAGCAGGATAATTAGAGATGTTCTACTTCTGCCTAAGAGATGGGAGACCAGAGGATAGGCCTGAAACCCCAGAACAGGGCTTCAGGTGGCCTCTGGGGAAGAGGAGAGCGGAATCTTGTTCCAGTCGTGATTTACTAGAGACTTTGAAAGCTTAGGGGAAGAGAGAGCCCCCTTTGAATGGGCCTACTTGGATGCACAATACTGAGTTCATGATGGTCACAGGGACCTTGTAACTGTGGGGCAGGAGAGGGGGGATGTTGTTACATCAGTCAGGTTTTATGTATTTAGAATACAGGCAGGCAGTGTCGTTATGATGGTCTATCTAATTCTTTCAAGTTGTTCAACTAATACAATGGCACTCAGTGGTTAGGCCAAAAGGGATGCCTGCGGAGATTACTGGCCCTCTCGGGTACTGACTTCAATGACAACAGACTGGAAATAGACACCTGCCATTTAATCTCACGCATGTGCTTCCCCAGTGATGGACCCCAAATACTATTTTTATGCTGGTCTGTGGAAAAGCCTACCAAATTTATATCATTCCTACAGGTTCATGTAACACAGCTCATCAAACTCTTGGCACTTAAAGTTTGCTGGTTGGTTGGTTTTGTTTCATCTAATTTTGTTTTGTTTTGGTGTTGGGGATCTAGCACACGCTAAGCAAACGCCCTACCCCAGAGCTCTATTACCAGACCAGACAACTTTAAAAGCAGCGTTTGGCTCCCATGCAGACCTCCTTACACAGGAGGAAAAGAAATACCTGCAGTCATTCTGTGGACTAAGCATTTGGTCATCCTTTAAGCCAAAAGGAGCAGTAGGAGGAGGCGACACAGAGGGAGTCTGGCTTTGGCTGCTGTGACTGACAATCTTAGCATCGTCCCTAGGCCCCGCCTTGCCAATGCTGAGCCGCCTCCAAGTTTGTTGGTCTATTTCTGTCACGGGCCCAAAGTGCACAAACTTTTGCCTGGGGCTGGAGGCTTTCTTATAGGCCCTTGCTTTACGGCTGGCAAAGTCATCTCGGATGGCAGTCTCTGCGTTGATTTCCGGTGAGGGCTCAGGGGTACAGGTGTTCTGAGCATCTCCATCCCTGGTCAGAACCAGAAATCAGTTCCAGGAAATTCCAAGGCAAGGACAAATCAAGATGAAGTTGAGAAAACAAAACCAGATACATGAAGCCTATTACCATGGCTGGAAAACAGTGGCACCCCCATCAACCACTCAAATGAAGAACTGATCACTGTTCTTGCCTCGGTAAATAGAGCTTTAAGATTCTAGTGCTTTCAAAGCATTAATTCCAACACCACAATTAATAGCATAAGAAAACTGTAGGCACAGTGCAATGGCTAGTTATTCAAAAATCAAGTTGAAATTCTTTACGGTAAGCAAGTTTAGGAGAATAAAATAACCACTCTTAGGAAGTCAGCAGGATAAAGAGGATGTTTTTCTGCTAACGTGGCTTTTAGTATTAACGTTTCCTCTCACGCAGAACGTGCTCACTTCCAGACGTTCTGTGTAGTGAGAGGTACTCTTGGCAGCCATCAAAATAGAAAATGAAACATGGATAATCGCTCAATTCTCTGGTAATTCCTACCATGATCGGGGGTAAAACCATGACACACCTCGTCTTTTCTGACACTTTCAGTCTCTCCCATGTCTCCAGGTCAGCCTCTGTAATACTGGAGAGTTTGATGAAGCTCGGAGCCTCACGATGTGGGGTATGCCTGCCCTGGATTCTCCTCTGGGCCAGGTCGTCTTTCTGGAGATCTGGTGTCTTCCTGAAATTCGTTTCCACTGGTTCGCTCTCCTGAGTTCTCAGGACACAGGCCACTACTGGGTTCACCTCTTCTGGTTGGTTCTGGTCTCTGTTGATTTGATTCAGGCCCCCGCATCATTGGAAAAGCCAAGTTCGAGGAAGGGGAGCAGACAAACAGAATGTCAAGCATGGGAACTTAGAGGCTGAGGGCAGAGTGAAAGGACAGGAACATCCTTTTCTTTCTCAAAAGTGTGGGATGACAGAGCTGTGGGCACCATCACAGGATGGGACCTGGTGCCCTGCGGATGCTCTATATCTATATGGAGGGCTATATCTCTAGCCCTCTGTGCTATCCTTTAATACTGGAATGAGGCAGATTCTTTTCTTCCATCTATGATAGTTTCTAGCTTGTCTAGTAAGGAGAGCCAGGGCTTGCTAGAAGACTGCTGAGGATGGTTAGGAGATTTCAGTTTGGCAGTAATGATGCCCAATTCCCACACTATTCAAGCCACCATAATGAATCTGAGTTTTCCGATTCACTCTCTCAGCCCTCTCAGAATGTTTTTTACGGCGTCAGTAAATGTCAGTAATGAGCTTGGCATGATCCAAACGCTAGGATCACCTTAGAGATAGCTGGAACATGATTCAGATGTGAAACCCCCAATGGCCAGGGAGTACATTTAAGCTGATTCTGAACAGAAAGTTTCAGCCTCACCTTTGTACCATAGCACCAGTCTTGGCTGGCTTCTCTAAGCATGAAGAAGAGAGAGCACACACTCTCCTCTCTGGGTAGCAACTATTGACCTTTCTGATATTCTCAATTGTTCTACTAAATTAAATGCAGGTTGACATATGTAATTTAAACTAAAGCTCCGCCAACCAGATACTTAAACAGCCTATCACACTGTAAGTCTTTTGTGTGTGTACCAAGCAAAGTGATACACATCCATCTGTAATCCTAGCATTTGGGAGATAGAGACAGGAGTTCAAGGCTAGCCTCCCTCAGCTTGCAAGTTCCAGGTCCAGCTCAGGCTACACAAAATCCTATGTCCAAAGGAAAGAAAAATACATATAACAACAAACATCAGCTGTTTACCAAGTTCAATTGTTTTGCTTATATATTGGCTTTTAATTCAATGAAGTGCAAGATAATTGCATTCTTAGTTCCACAGACTTCAACTCTCTAAAATGATGGGCAGAAAAATATGTGAATTACGAATTTGATATTAGGAAAATCTACAAGATGACACATTTTGCAGGGTGAAATTCTGTATGTAGATACCTTGACTGCTGCCATCTGTCTTGGTACAAAACTCACTAGTCAAATCCCACATGACTATAGTTTTCCTTCCTTGGTTCACTCCAACATGTATGAGCTGAGCGCCTCTGATCTAAAACGCTTTAGATCAGCAAGTGTTTAGGATTCCAGACTTTAAATTTTTGGAATCTTCTGCACATACACAATGAGATACTTTGAGGGTGGGGCTCAAGTCTAAACATGAATTTCATTTATGTTTCACATACATGCTATAGGCATGGCCTAAAGGTGACGTGTATACAGTGTTTTTAGTGCACCTGCATTCTGGTTGTGACCTGTCATGTGAGGTCAGCTGTGGGGCTTTCCACTTGTGGTATGTCAGTCTTTAAACAGTTTTGGATTGGGGGCCATTTAAACTTAGATGATGGGAGAAAGATGGGAGTAGAAAATCCACTTGAGAATGATTTCTGTACGCATGGAAGTGTGTTATATGTCGGAGAAGGGGTGTATATGGTGTGTGTATAAGCACATGTGCACACACGTGAGTGTGCAGGCACACATGCATGCACGTATGTGTGCATGTGATGTGCATGTCCATGTGTGTGACTGCATTTGCTCATGTGCCATGACACACATGTGAAGGTCAGTGGACAACCTCGGATGCTGAGCCTCACCTTCTCCCTTGTCTGAGACCCTCTCCTTTACTGTTCTATGCTAGGCTAGCTGCCTTGCAAGCTTTTGACATTTCTCTTATCTCCTTCTCCTGTTACCTGGGAGACAGGACTGCACTGGGATCACAGACACTTGGGCTACTGCATCTGGGATTCTGTGTGGGGGCCGGGAATCTGAACTCCTGTTATTCAACTTGCATGATAGACACTTTACCTACTGACACATCTATCTAGCCCCTGCTTTCATTCTGATGAGAAATATCCACCATTAATTTGTCCTAGCAATCTTGCCTGCATGAGACAAAAGAACAAGCTTTGTTTTTCTCTGTCTAAAACGCTGCTAATCCAAGGGACGAACAGGAAGGTAACAGCTGTTTTCTGCCCCCTTTGAATGGAGTGGAGCATTCTGGATTGTTGGTTGTCCTCTGAAGGGCAGTTGAACATGTCCTAGGTGGCTAGTGATGCAAACTTACAACACCAGGGGCTGAAGAGAGGGGTGGAGACCGTGTACAGATCATCCATGCTTAGTTATGATCTTCTCATTTACACGCATACGGAATGCACACCTTTTATATTCTAGATTTTTCTTGTCTGACGGTCCCTTTGATAGCTGCTTGCTGCCATTTGTCTCGCCTACATCTTTTTTCCGGTAAGGTCCATACAGGAGCTGATTAAGTGGCACTATCGGCTTGCTTTGGTTCATCCTTGCCCTCCTTGCGGCAAAGTCGTCTTTCTCAAGATCAGGCAGTCGACAGGCAGCTTCGTCTTCTGACTCTGAGTCTTTGCCATGCTGAGTCAGGAAAGGGTTTTCCTTCCGAAGGATGATATCCCGAGCAGCTTCTTTCTCATCATTCAATGGCTTTTGACTGACAGAGTAAAATCAAATGGAACTCCACATGTGACCAGATTAAAGCACTGTTACCTCCCCAGCTCCAGGCAACTGCATTGCTATGGGACAGTCCTCTCAATGCTGTTAGTTCAATGGGCATCATCACATTATTTTAGTACCAAGTTGTAGCGCAGTTAGGAGAGGCTTGCAATCTTGAATTCGGCCAGATACACACACTAAAAAGTCATGTCATTTGCATGGTCCCATGAGCATCCATAAAAGCAAAATCCTAAATGGCTCGGAAAGTGACAACCCAGATTCTTTTTGTGAAATTGGGGGAAAGGTAGGGCGCTCTTTACTGACACTTTTCTTTATCAGAGCATTGGCTGTGCACGCAGTAGGCACTCAGTTTGGTTTGGGCTGACGGAACACAAGAATGAGCCCAAGAAATGGCCTGGAAGAAAACTCCTGAATGAAGCCACGTGTTAGAACACAGGACAAATGCCCACCATAAAGCCTACGGGAGGTCTTTCCGCAACCAACTGAGCTGAACGGAGACATGTGGGATAGATTAAAACCACTCAGAAGATGACATACAAGCTGATCAAGCCCCACATTCTCCCATCAGCACCTGCTCCCTCCCCTCCATTCCCTTGGCTCTCTCTCCACCTCCCAGGTCTGCCTCTTTTCTATTGGTGGAAGTGAAGTACAGCAAGGGAAAGGCGTCCTGCCAATTTATTGCTACAGATGATTTCCCTTTTCAAAGGAGTCTTGAAGCCCCCTTAAAGCCAGAAGCTTTAAACTGCTAAAGGCAATCTGACAGTGACATGTCAGGCAGCAAGCCTCAGGACTTCTCCTAGGTTTTCGTTTTGTCCTGGGAGTGGTAGGCAAGACAGCAGTTGTGCTTATGCGGCATTTGAAGAAAATCCTGTCCCTCCATGCATTTAAAAGACCAGTTACATTTTAAAGTCACAACGTGTTGGAACCTTTAGTCCCCCACCGTTTATTGCATTCTCAGTTCATAAAGATGACAAGCAAATAAAAAGTGATCAGATTTCTACAAAAGCATACCTACTTAGTATGGGCTTTTAGAAAGATGATTAAAAGTTCTTGAGCTGACGACATAGCAAAAAAGCAAATCAAAATAATTTGATTTCTAAAGTTCCCAAATGGAGGGCACAGCTTAGTGGCAGAGCACTTGCCTAGCAAGCACACAAACCGAAGCTCAATCAGTAGTACATCTTCCCCAATCCGCCCCCCAAATGTGTTTAAGGTCAGGCAAGATGGCTCAGCAAGTGAAGAAGCATGCTGTCCAGTGTGACAACTCTCTGATTCCTGGAACCACGTGGCAGAAGAACAAATTGTTCTCTGACCTTCACATGTACACTATAGCACACTGACATGAACACATACACACTAAAAAATGTTCAGAAATTTAAAGACTAAATTCTTCATCATCAAAGGACAAACCCATGTCAAGAATAAAGACAGGAGAAATTAACCAGGCTAAGGATAGAACCAGCAACCAGATACTCTACTCTGGTTGATCCGTTGGTCCACTGTTATTTTGTATTGAATGAATGAAATTGATGCCC